>JAJLXS010000038.1:0-114182 GCA_030571355.1 Maudiozyma serrabonitensis | reverse complement strand
CAAGATCATGCAAGTCGGTGGTAGGATTGTATCGATTTCCGTTCCTGAAAAGACCGAACAAATAGTGCTAAAGCCATTTGGTCTGATGGGTGTATCCATTTCCAACAGTCATCTGGGTTCTCTCAAGGAAATTAAGCAATTACTTAAACTTGTGTCCGAAAAGAACCTAAAGATTTGGATCGAAACTGTCCCGATCAGCGAAGCAAATGTCAACAAAGTGTTCGAAAGAATGGAAAAGGGTGATGTAAGATACAGGTTTGTGCTCACTGACTACGACAAGGAGTTTAACTAGAATTATATAAATATCATAAATAGTAAATTTAAAGTATAACAAAAAGAATAGATGTTATTGTATCACGTTCAGTCATGGCTCAGTAGTAGGATACATTCTTAAGAGGCTGTAAGAGAATGGCGAATTACATGCCTCTTTTATGAACTCTTCACTTTCAAAAGAATCAAGCACTATTTTTTTTGATTACAGGATCTGTTCAAAGCAAACATATAAGGAATCCCAAACGACTACTGAATTCTCTAAGTAAATAAATTTATTCATTAAATGATACGTAGTTTATAAAGATGAGTATATGTAAACGTTTCTAATATTCAACCTCTTGTCTCTGCGATTACAACTTGATTCTGACAGCTTTGATCTCGGTGTAGTTATCGTAAACTTCAGAGCCCATCTCTCTACCGTAACCGGATTGCTTGACACCACCGAATGGAACTCTGGAATCAAAGTCATTGTATGTGTTGATCCAGACAGTACCAGATTGTAACATTTTGGCCACCTTTAATGCAGTGCTCAAGTTTTCAGTTTCAATACCAGCTCCAAGGCCAAACTCGGAGTCGTTGGCCATCGCAACACCGTCTTCGATGTTCTTGAATTTCGAAATTACAACAACCGGGCCAAAAATTTCTTCCTTTACGATTCTCATGTCTTGCTTTACATCATAAAATATGGTCGGTCTGATGAAGAACCCTGTGTTACCCACTCTGGTACCACCAGTTAGAATTTTAGCACCTTCTTCCTTACCGATCTCGATATACTTCATAATGGTGTCGAATTGATCCTTGTTAGAAATCGCACCTTGGAAATTGGACTCGTCAAATGGGTTACCGACTCTAATCTTTTCGGTTTCCTCCTTAAAGGCAGTCATCACCTTGTCGTAGATACCTTCTTGTATGTAGATTCTAGAACCGGCAGAACACATTTGACCAGAATTTCTAAAGATACCATTAATTAGGTTTGGAATAGTCTTTTCAAGGTTAACATCGTCAAAGACCATATGGGCAGATTTACCACCCAATTCTAGTGTGATTTTCTTTAAGTTTGTAGTCGATGAATTAACTGCAATACCCTTACCAACATCAGTGGAACCGGTGAAGGCAAGCTTTCTAATTTTTGGGTGTTCAGTAATGGCATTGCCCACCTCTCTACCAGAGCCAGGAATAATGTTGACGACACCGGCTGGAACACCTGCTTGCTTACATAAACTGGCGAAAAATAAAGCAGTTAGAGGAGTAGCTGATGCTGGCTTCAAGATGGAAACGTTACCCATTGCCAAGGCTGGGGCAATCTTCCAAGCTAGCATCATCGTAGGGAAATTCCATGGGATAATTTGGCCACAAATACCGATTGCTTGCTTGATGGTGAAGTTCATGTACCCATCCCCAGAGTCGATAGTTCTACCGTTGACCTTGTCGGCGTATGAAGCAGCGTCTCTCAAACAGTCGACCATTAACCTGATGTCACCTCTAGATAACGCTACTGATTTACCGTTATCCACAGTTTCAATTGAGGCCATTAATTCGACATTCTCTTCCACTAGATCAGCCAGTTTACGTAAAATTCTAGATCTCTCCTTTGGATCCTGAGTAGCCCAGTTAGTCTTGGTGAAAGCATGCTCAGCAGATTCAACAGCATACTCCACGTCATCCCTTGACCCCGAAGAAACAGAAGTAATGACCTCTTCAGTGGCTGGATTTGTAACTTCGACAGTCTTGCTGGTCGAGGCTTGAATAAATTCATTGTTAATGAATAAACCAGTTGGTTGTTGGTAAGTCAACCCGTTTGGTAAAGTGATGGTGACAGATTCTGCTAGTTGATGATTTAAAGCGGACATAATTAAGTATTTTTTTTTTTATTTGTTGTTATAGTTTGTATTCAAGTAATTGAATGATCTGTTATGGAGGAGTATAAGAATATAAATTTGAACAATCACAAATGACAACAACATGAATAAAGATACCAGTTTATATATGATCAGAAAGACGTTTCATTTTGTCTAGCAACGATAGTTCATTTTTAAATGTTGCTAACTCGACACATAGATGCAGTAAGGAGCAAATTAGTAAGAATCAGACATTAGAAAACATGAATGGTTCTAAAGGACTGAATAACAGTTACAGCAAATTAAAAAATAAAAATGAATTGATCATAGTAAGTGCTGATTTGTAATATGGAGTATTCCGTAAGTGCTTTTCCGATTACGATATGATGAAGTGCGGATCAACAAACAGTTTTCAAAGTAACGGAGTGATTAATTCAGGTTCGTGTGCCCAAGCTAAATTTGAGTCCGATATTCATAGGGAGTCGGTTTATAATGTGCTATATTACTCTTGTAGTGAGTTGTCTGTGGCTGTTTAAACAACAATTTCAGCCGGAGAGAAACTCTACCTAAGTATTGGTTTTTCTTCCAGTAGTAATTTTTGCTCATCGGGAACCCAAGCGGAACACCCGCCAAATTTTGCTCAGTTAACACGGAACGGAAGTTAAGCAACTGTCTAATGTCCACTTTCCCTTTACTATGTTCCTACAATTTGTAATGCAATATAAACACAATATAAACACATATCCTTATAGGATAAAATATCAGTCTATAAACTGCTGTTTTTGAATTAATGAAAATCAGAAAGTTTATTCGTAAATAAATAACATTATACAGTTATGACAAAAGTACATGTATATGCATATACATACATAACACTGCATTGAACAGCATGTTAACCTCTCAATGGTTGTCCTTCAATAAATACACAATTGAAATGGTGAATAATAGCGTTATCGACATCCCAAATTCCCTCCTTATAAAAGACATCCTGTTTCAATAGCTTGATAGCATCCTCTCTAGTTTCAGCTCTTATAGTTAGACTTGATCCGATTAGCTTTCTTGGGTTACTGTCGTCATTAATCTGGCCCCCGAAAACAACCAGACCCAGATTAATAATCGCAGGCAGAGCTTTGACATGTTTATCATATGCTTCTGTTCTGTCAACACCAGGTTTATCGTAAACTATAACACTCCAATCACTTAATCCTCCCATTATCGAATATATTTGTTCGTTTCAAATTGATTATCTTACACATTTTGAAAAACTTATTAGATAAAAGCATTTTGTGCATTTTGTAGAGAATCTGAGTTAGAGTTTTACTCTCAGTTGATTCTTTAATTTCTTGTTTGTTAGTTAAATGTAATTCGGACATTTTTTGATATGATAATTGATCGTTTATTTTAAATTATATAATATACAAATTTAATAACTAAAATTATTTTATTATTTTACAATGATGGCCTTTATATATGCCATAATTCTTTTGAACACTTCACCTGCATACATGGCTGGTCTTTTACAAATGCTGGTTTAAATCCCATATTGCAAAATTATCAGTTTACAATATTTTTGGACTAAGTGTCACTATAAGTTACCCTTAGGTTCTGACAGAATTCCATATGGTTTAGAAGACTTTTTTTTGAATATTTTTGAAGTATTTTTATTGTTCAGAAAAACATTTTGAAGCTTCCCGGAAAATATCTTAGCTCTTGGTAAAAATAAAAATTATTGTGAGCTTCTTTAATATATCAGCCAAGTTTGGAATTTATTCTTATTCATAGATGACCAGCAATTGACTAAGATCATATTAAAAATTAGCCTCATCACGAAAATTATTAGTTTACGGTTCCTACATTTGGAAAAATATAGGTAACTAGAAATAGGTGATCAAATTGAAGGAACAAGTTGGTTGCTGGATATACTATTTTGTTGGTACCATTCGGATGAAATTCTACGCCAAAATTGTACAAACTTTAAACATTACTACATATTATTAGCCCTGATAAACTACGAAAAAAAAAACAAAGAGGAAACTAATTCAGATTGGAAACGGTATCAACAACATTTTATGAAACTTATTATGTTTGATTGGTCTAGAATTTTCGCCACATTGGAGAACATAGTATTTTATGGATACAACTCTTTGAAAGACTTTAATGTGATTGTTATTTTGTTTACTTCGATAGGCATTTTTATTACCCTACGAAAACGACTTGTCAGCTTAAATGACAATATTAATGCATATTCAAAAACCGATACTATCCATGTCTCAACTAATTATAAAAACATGGTAACCCATGGAAGTAAACCTGACATTAGCATTTGGAAAAGAGTGTCATTGGTAGTATCGAAACTGACGCATTTTGTAACGATGATGGTATTATCATGGATTTGTCTTAATACATGCAATGCGACATTGATGGCTCTTATTGATCTGAGTGAAAATACTTTTGGTAAGACTGCTCTCGATGGATGTTTGATCACTGGCTTTGTTAATATAACTACTATAATTCTAGTCTGTTTTATTATAGTTTATTTATCTTTTTGCAATTGGATCTAGATTTGGAAGGGCCAGAAAAGCATTATCCTACCTGTTTTGCTGGACCCCTATTCGTAAATTGTTAAAATAATGATAATAATAATATAATTTTTACTATAATCCTGATAATCAAGGATGGTGGATATAATTATATATATGCTATTGATTACTACTGTATGGCTAAACCTTCCATCTAGATTATCCAAATGCAAAAACATTAGCATTGAAATATCTCTCTTTTCATTAGCAAAAATGGGACTCTCAAAATAACTACAAGCAGTCGTTTAAAAAGGGACTTCTTTGTGCGTCCATAGGAAGGAGTTGTTGGGCTTGATAGGTACTAGTGCTTGAATTGCCTGTAAAGGTTTTTCTTCCATTTTAAAAATACAAGAATGATAAATAAGACACCATATATTACAATCAATATTTCAATACCATCTTTGTATTATTGAGATATTCATCTGTGTCAATGGAACACGTTAGAGAAATGAGCAAGCCTCAAAAATAATTGTACGACATTTTTAGGACGCTAAATTTATTTATCTGGACTTTATGAGGTCGTCATCATATATCCTCCTTAACCTATTTGTTAAACATCCCTTTCAATGTTTCCTGACTTGAACAACGAATATTTACACTGCTAATGGCAATAATGGGAACAATAAATGCCTATTTTGAGCGTTGAACAATGAATCTTCTTGAGGGGTGGATGAGCTTGTGCTTCATATCAAAATATGTATTAATACATACATACACATATATAAAGACTAGATATCATCCGGCTTCTTTATTTGAACAATGACTTTACCCTTGCATGTACCACTCATTATTCTATCTATTGCGTTTTGAAAATCTTCGAATTTATATAATGAATCAATTTGAGGATTGAATTGTTTCTTTTCTATCATTTCATTTCCAAGAACTTCAATGTTGTGGTCCGGGTAATATGCAATGAAATAATAGTTATATGATCTCCATGGTTTCAACCTACGATAAGGTTCTACAAGTAATCTTGATTTTAACGTTTTTAAAGTCTCGATGTTTTTATAATCAATCACAGAATCTCCGACAACAGTAGCATAGTAAGAATTTGTTGATTTGGGTTTCAGGAAATCATTCATTACTGATAAGAAATCAGATGAACCGCATAAATCAAAGATGACATCAAATTTCTCCCCATTTAAGTTAGTTTTCATAATTTCTTTAACGTTCTGAAGAGTTTTACCATTATTATAACTAATTAGATAATCATAACCAAATTTTTTATTATATTCGATTGAGTTTTCATTACAAACACCCACAACGTTCTTAACATTAAGGTGATTTTTCACTATTTGAACAAAACAATTCCCAACTTGTGTAGAGGCACCTAGTACTAGGACATTGTTAGTCTTTGACCAATCTCTACCTGGATAAAATATAGCAACATAAGAAGTACCAAATACTCTGGACTATGAATTTCTAATATTAAACTCATTATATTCTGAAGTCACTAATCCTTTTGTTCCAGATATAATGTGAATCATTGAAGGATTTGGCTCTGGATTAATAATTGAATAGTTTGAAAGAGAACTGTGTTGTGAATATAAAACATTTGTCATACCGTTGACCTTATCGCCAACCATCTACTCATCGGACACTCTATTACCTTTTCTAATGATCACACCAGAAAAATTTCTTCCATAAGCCTTTGGTTTTGCTGACGATAACATTTGTACAGGGACCTTATGTTGTATGAAGTCTACTGGATTCAATGCAGCAGAATAGACTTCGACTACAACCTGATTATCTTCGAAGCAAGTATCAAGATCAATCGACTCCGTCGTGATAGTTGGAGGAGTATCTCTATTAACAAAGCTAACAGTATTCCATTCTACAACGGTCATTTTTCACAAAAAGGGTTGGTTACTTGAACCATGTGTGTTTAAATAAATGGATATTTCGGTTGCCTAGGGGATTCCAACTTTGATTTGTTTAAAAGTTTCTTGTTTTTATATGGAAAATATTTAACTCTCTTTTTTCTTTTCTTTAATTCGTTGCATCAAATTTCTCTTTTATCATAAAAAGCCAAAATCCTTTTTGGTAAAACATACATCAGTTCCTTCTTACGTAAGGAATGGTATTTATACTATTTCCATCTCTAACTTTGTACGGCTTTCTCTTAATTATTTCTGTGAAGAGAATATATGCAGTATCGTTTCCGCGGAATTGGAACATAATGAAATAAATATAAATCAAGTTCTAGCGGCAAGTACAGGTCGCGGGGAATAAAACAAAACATGTTTGGCAAAAACAGCGCTGAAGTTTGCATTTTTTTTTCTGGATTCGCCCCATAAATTTAAGTGATGATTTGAAGGACAATTTAGGACTTGTGGTAAGTTGAATAAATTTTGGGGTGCTGTTTTCCAATAATTGGGCAGGTAAGTCAGATACAGAGAAATTATGAAGAGTGGCGCATCATTTTTTCAATAAAAAATGTTGTTAAATAAATAAATAGATAAATAATTACTATATACGTTGTTTGAAAAGACTGCCTGTGAGACCAACGAACGATTAGAAGTGAAGCGTTGACTAGAAAGCAATTCCTTTTTAGGTAGCCCACTTTTCGTAAGGGTCTTTTTCTCCCTTTAAAGTGACTGTCTTTACAAGTGCTTGTTTCAAGCAACATTTGAGAAGGTTTATCTGTTCATCATCAATATTTTTACCAAATGATCTTACAATACTAAGCTTTTTAAACTGTTCACCACTTAGGCTAGCTCGTCTTGTATTAAAGATCCTAGAAGCAGCACTAAATAATTTTTCTGCGTGTACAGATGTTGCAGGTATGGTATTCACCAAACGATTAACAAAGCTCATCCATCAATAGTAAAAGAGATTCGTTTTTTTTCTAAAATAAGAAGTCCGCTCTGATGTGAAGGAGCCATACTAGGCGCAAACCTTTGTGCTTTTCTAACGCATTCTCTTTTGAAGCCTGGTGTATTATGTAATCTTTCTCCTTAGAGTTGCAAATTGTCTGATATTTTTTTATCTCTGCTACAACCATATGTTCAAGATACAACTTGGCAGAAAGAGGGTGTTTTCTTGATACATTATCGTTGGTCGGCCTCTTTTCTCAATAAGACTCATTAACTGTTGGCAAACAATTTTGAATAAAACTTTGTGTGAATTCATGTATGCTATTACTAATACTAATATTTCCAACGTCCCCTTCCTCACTATTGTCACTATCTGCTTCTTCATCTTCAAGAAAAATATTGAGATGAGGAATTAATATATCACTTAACCTTTCTGAAAATCATTTGACCAGAAAATTGCACATTCCTTTATAATCATCTGTACACTCCTCAATCTTTCTCCAGCTGTTATCATCCATGAAGCATATATCGAAATATGCAGACAGCCTGATGATATCACTCTCACTGTATGTTTTCCAATACTGTAGCATTTTGTCACCGAATTTTAATAATCTACTCATATAGGAATTATTTTCTTGGGACATTTCTCTCTCTCTTTTTCTATTGAACATCTTTTTCTGTAGTTCTTTAAGCTTACCTTTGGTACATTTGTGATAAGTGGTAAAAATCGACAAAACATGTTTTACTGTACATCGAACATCCGATAAAACAGCACGTGCTGCCTTAAAGGGAGCTAATAATTCTATGAGATCATTAACAGAATGGAAATCATCTTCTGAAAAGCTTGTCCCTGCGATTTCTTTGAAACCAACATCAGTCGGCACTGGTTTAAGGACAATGAGATGTTGTAGTGATTGTACAGCAGAAAACCACCGAGTTTCGCAATAGGATAAAGGGCCTTGTACATTAGATGGCTGATGTGATTGTCTCTTTACGCAACACATGAGCAGAAGATGCTATTTCTGCTCTAATAAAATATTGAATATCTAGTACAATTCTTTCCAGAAAAGCTAACATATTTTCTCTGTTTAGTTCAACATCGCGATTATTTGTAAACTTTAAGGAGTTGATCAAGGTCTTCGTTTTTATATAATTAGCTATATTAATAGATGTGTCATATTCAATCATCATTCCTAGTGCTATCGCAAGTTTGTCAGGTCTTTTTAAACTACCGTACAAATCAGAAATATTACTAATTTCAACTTTTCTTATTGATATATTCTCCAACACACTAGAATCTTCCAAGGAGCCATATGAGCTTTCTAATTGATATCCACAACCCTTAAGGTGCTCCCTGGCATAGTTCGCATCATATCTTGTTGATCTCTCATTTCGCTGGTAACCATGTTACTGTGAATACACTTTATGATGCAGCGATTTTTATTTTCAACCAAAAAATGGCACCATAGCTCTTTTCCCTCTTAGCTTTAATCTTATCCCATGGTACTGGTTTATTATGAGTTGCAATATAATGTACTTCATATTCAGGCCTGAATGAAAATCCAAATTTAGTTTTCGGTCTTTTATTATGAGTATTGCATACCACAGTGTCACTATCAGCAATAGGTAAAAACAAATTTGGATTATAACAATCGTAATTCTCGATTGGAGGTATCTCATCAAATATCGATGAAGAAACACCCCTAATATTGCGCATTATTCAAGAGACCACATCAATGGAGAATTTAAGTGCTAATTAAGTAAAAAACTAGTAAATTTTGAAGTTTTCCATATTACGTATATGTAATTATCACTCTTATATTAATTACAAAATCTTACATAGTTAAAGCGGGTAGACTAAAACTCGATGACAGTCATCTGGAAACGCCAAACACCAAATCCAAACTTCGGCATTGACTTTCTAAAGACGAAAAATTATATTCCTGTAAGAGGCGATCTTTGTTAGAGAGGGTTTAGCGCAACATAAATTTTGATTGAAATTTGTTTTGGGGGTTAAAATTTATGAGCTGAAAAGCAAAAATATTCAATTTTCAGCGCTCTTTTTACAAAACATGTTTGTTTCATTCCTCACGACCTCTACCCAAGCATGATAATTAGTTCTCGTTTATTCTGGGACAAAATAAAGGAATCATTCAATTAAGTCTTTGAAAGGAAACTTTATTCTGTCCCACAAAAAAAATAAGACATTGCAGCGCTCTTTAAGTTTAGAGAATCTCGATACTATATAATAGATGGTGTTTACGGTAAAGAAGTTCCGTAAAATTTCAAGCGTCCTCTTCCAAGTTTAAGATTTTATATATGCACATCATTCAATCAAATATTATCAAATGTAATAAAAAATCAAGCCTGAAAGCAAAAGACTAAACAATGAATATGTTATTTCTAAGATCAAGATCTGCAAATTCAATTCACACAATTGTCGCCTTTTTGTTAGCAATTTTATTTTTAGTAACAGCCAAAACTACTTTATATGTTGACTCTGGTAATATAAAATTAGGTTCTACCGGGAAGTTTATTGGTGTGCCCCAGTCGGTTGCGATTGGTTGGGTATCCATTGCAACAGTAACATGCATAGTTTATCCTGACTACCTCTGTGCAAGTTCAGCCACTACAGCATTAACTTACACGGGTCTTGCTTCTACATTTAATACGCCTAACTCTTGGGATACCACAAAAACGTAGCTACCATGTCATAAAAAGAAACGTAGTTATTTGTCCTTACGCATTTGAAGTTGTACGCATTTTTGAAAGGTTAAAGTTAATTGCAATCTATTGGATTGAAATGGAACAATCTTAGATGAACAATGTAGAGTTATAAATGTTTTATCCTTACAGTTAAATCAAAAAAGATGGGTGTTTCCTGATATCCTATTTTGGAAAATGGATTAACCTGTTGATAATTGGCTCCTGCTGACTAACATATGTATTATATGACAAAGAGTGTTGTAAGAGTTGATCTGTAACAAACTCTCAAAATGAATATATGTTTGTTTGTAAATATGTTATATAAAAAGAAGAACTTTCAATGTTGAAAGTTATTATGAAACTTATGTAGAATTACTTTTCTTGTGGGAAAGAAGGTAATTGATGAATTAAAAAAATAGTTTCCACAATTAACAATATATCTTTATAAATACTGATCCTTTTTATATAATTCTATGATGATTTAAAAATAACAATTATGAAGTGACTGCTAATCTTATGTTGCATCGTACTGTTGATAATAAAAATAATTATAATCTGGAACATGGTACTTCATTGCTATAGCTCTGTATGAGAATTTACTAAAGAATTTCATATTTACACCGCTCCCTGACCCTCCATATTGTAAGTTGATGACGTATTTTGGGTCAGTGAAATAAATTTGTTAACGGAACAATTGATTATTAGTATTATATCTTTTTGATTGTCGTGTATATATTGCATATTTTGATGTCTAACTCATCAAACGAAAAATAACGAAACAACAATGAACGCTTCAGGATTCTTATTCTCATATCTAGTAAACGGGCATGCTAAACGTTCTAACATATTCTTTAAAAATTCACAAAAAAATGCGTTCGTATGATAAATTCATTAACACTTGAAGGACATTATTGTTCATTTACATATAATTTCCTTGAACCCAATTATACACTGTAGTCCAAGCTTTTATCATGGCGACTTTTATCAGATTTGAAAACTAACAATTCAGGTAGTCTTCATTTTTCTTCTTCCTAAAACTTTGAAAGGCTAATACCGTTGAGATTCCTTTATAAATGAGTTAACTATTGCTCAAATTCTTTTGAATTCTTTGATTTTGTTTCTCTAGTGTATGTTGTCTGGCTGTTGCAGTGCTAGCTAATTCCGATGTCGTCCATCATTAGAGTTCAAAATCTTTCTTCCAATACTTTCCAAATAAGAATCTCTCATCACTTTGAATAATTGATTTGTAATAATGTTACTCGTCATTTTATACAGTAATTTATCATAGTACGGTTCATTTGTATCACTTTGTATATTGTCACTCTCTGGTTTGACACTATTGGTTGAGACATATAGTCTAAGAATTCAATTGAAGAAATATCTTTCCTAATAGGGTTTTATCAGAGAATATCAACGAATGAACCGTATATACCGTTTTTATTTACATCTTCAAATCCTATAAATATCATAGGAACATTCCAGTATAAAAGCTGGTCATCAATAATTGCTACAGTGACTGCTGGATCAAATTCAAAATGTTTGAAGAGAAAAGGGTCAACTTCCTTGTATTTAGAATCCTTTAGTATATTCTTCGTCCTTGTTATGACTCCTCTGTGAGCTCGTCTTGCAGTTTCAGAGAACCGTCATCGAAATAATCCATAATATTGATTGGAAGTAGTAAAAATATTTTGTAAGACGACTGACTTCCTCTTACGATCATTGTTGGAAAATCCTGATGTCCTTTTGGAATATCGCATTTAAACGTGAGAAAGCAACTAGAAAAAAATTCAATGAGTGTCCATATGCGGATGATTGTTGTCTCACTACTACTTCAATTCAGTGTTACAGCCAAGACTAGCTTCCCAAATTTTCAGTATAATGAATGGCGTATTTGGTATTTCTCAGGATCCTATATCAACTTTTTCTTTTGCAATTTATTGAAAAAAAAAAATTCACTTAAAAAGTAAGCTATAGATGTAACATTGAAAATTAATAATCCATTCCAACATTCTTGGTTATAAACGAGGTATAAAAATTAAATATGCGAATAAACAATTAATTTTAGAAGTATACCAAAAAAATAGTACGAAGAAATTAAATAAATAATTTTTTGTTTTGACAATCGACTAAGAGTAAGAACCGTAGGAAGAGTATTGCAAAATATCTTGTATCGTATTTCAATGTTGATTTGTAAATCTATTCAATTGAATTTGCCAAACTACATTTTGTTTTCCAGATTTTCTTCTTAGTTAATAGAACAACAATCTGCAAATCCCAAGAGTTTATTATCAAATAGTTGCTAATATTTTTTTTAAGCATAGAACAATAGAACCCCTTATTGATACACAGTAAAGGGGCCCTGCAAGCTTACCGAAATAGGTGCACCCTCAACCCGAAGGGACCTTGTACCTACGCAATTGCTTAATATCAATAAACAATGACCTTAGTGAAAAACATATGCAGTATTTTCAATTCCCCCTCTTTTATTCCCAAATCAATTTCTTGAAAAAACCACTAGTCAAAACAACGAAAGCCTTCAGCTTATGAAATCACAGGGAGGCTTCGAACAATGCATTCTCTCACATAATGCGGCAGTAAAAAAGCCGAGCCGCATCCATCAGCTTCACCTAAATATCTACGTATTTACTCTCCGCTACTCAGGGAGGATTAGTTACATTCTCTTGCCCTGATGTGTGCGTTTCTTTTTTTGTTGTTTCGCATTATTTTCTTCAGAGATCTGCAAAAAGCCGAAGCAGAATTATCGGAAAACGGCTACAACGTTCTTAGAGAAAGGAAATTCATGAATATTCAAAGCAATACTAGTAGGTTTTTCTAAGATTATTTTTTTATGTATTGTAATACATATTTGTGTTGGTCCTTTATTTCGTTCGTACTCATTAACTAAAGGCAACATTATGAACGGGAAATATTAAAAACCGTTTGTCACTTTCTAAAGTGGTTACCTCTTTGTTTTAAAAAAAAAAAATCTGTCTCAAAAGGTAGTCTAATAGTTACATTGTTTTCCAAGAAGGTCTCAAAAGTACAAGAAACATATATTAAGTGAAAATCCTTATGTCGTTTAACCCCCTCTCGAATAGAGCTGAAATTTGTCAGAGTAGAGGTCAAAGTAAATATATTTTTATTAAGATAAATACTGCCTCTCTTGGTATGTAAACGATTTCAGTTTAGTGCAAGTAATATACTTGAAGCCTTTCAGACTTGCATGGTCAACGCATGTTATACGTATAAATGTAGGTACTGGTATATTGACCTCAATTCTTGTATACTTAAGTAATGCACTCTATACCTTAATTAGGTACGTTCTTGTTTGATTCTCAAGACCATCATAATTTTACTCTTGAGGCGATCCTTAATTTTCTGGTATAGGTGTTTTTCTTAGCATATTGAAGTACAGTTTTTTTCCACGGAATGTTCCAAAAAAACTTATCAAAGCACAAGATCTGCATTTTTGTGCAGGAGGTATAAGCAGACTAATTATAGGAAAACATCGAAGAAACTGTCTTATAGAACATTATTAATATTCCTTTATTGAAATATATCAAAAAAAACCTCATAAATCTTCTTAACGTATACTTTCGTTTAGACATCAACATTTCCTAATTCGTTAACTGCCAAAAAGGGAATCACAAGAAGAAAAAACAATTTTAAGAAGGAAAATCCTCTTGAAAAGAATACTATGTTTTATATCCTTCTTCGGCAGAAAAACTTTGGAACTACAACTTAATGAAGCTAATAAATTCTTTACCCCTTTCAAGTAGATGAAACTCAAGAAATGACAAAAAAAATGAGAAATAGATATTTGATACCATTACCAAAAAAAGTATAAATAGGGCAGGTATATTTGATCATTAAAGAAACTTTGAAACATATTTTATTTCAATTTTTAATATCCAACTATAAAACCAATCAATTGTTTTACTATTGAAAGTTCTCTAATAAATAAAACATGAAATATCCAAATATGGGTAAATCTAATAAACTTTTGTCTTCTGCGATTGCTTTAATTGCGTTAAGTAAAGGACTAACTCAAGTCCAGGCAGCCGACTCTTTGTGTCAGACAGCTACCCCATTGGTACCATCTTTTAACAACTCCATTCTAACCATCTTATACGATGAAGAATATAAGTCAGATTCTATTGCTAGATTATCAGGTGCAGTTCAAATTCCAACTATTATCCAAGATGTTAATCCAGATCCTGCTGATAACCCAGAGTATTATGCCGAATTTGCAAAATTGCATGAATATTTGGAAGAAACGTTCCCATTAGTTCATGAACATTTAACTCTTGAACTTGTAAACCATTATGGTTTACTATACACCTGGCAAGGTAATAACACATCTTTGCAGCCAATGCTTTTTACTGCTCACCAAGATGTTGTTCCTGTTGAAAACACCACCCTTGACCAATGGGATTTCCCACCTTTTTCAGGTCATTATGATAACGCTACTGATTTCTTATATGGAAGAGGTGCTTTTGATGTTAAGAACTTAATTATTGCCCACATGGAAGCCATTGAAAAATTACTAGAAGATGGTTACTCTACTGAACGTACAGTTTTACTAGCTTATGGTTTTGATGAAGAATCTGGTGGTCCTTTAGGTGCTGGCTATATTGCACCATTACTTCAAGATAGATATGGTGAAAATGGTGTTATGGTCATGTTTGATGAGGGTGCCGGTGTCCTAAAGCTTGATGACTCTCATTACGTTGCTACTGTCACAAATGCCGAAAAAGGTACAATGAATCTTGTTGTTACTGTCAATGGTAAGGGTGGACATTCATCTTCACCACCAGATCACACTACTATTGGTGTTGCTGCTGACTTTATTACTGTTTTGGAAAATAATCCTTTTGGTGTCCAGTTTAATGTTCAAAGTCCATTGTATGGTTTATTAACTTGTGCTGCCGAATATTCCGATGATCTTCCAAGCGACCTCAAAAGTTTGATTCTTGGTGCTGCAGATGATACTGAGTTAGAGACCACCCTTGCAAACTTCTTGGTATCTAACGATATGACCAAAAATTATGTGAGAACTACCCAGGCTGTTGATATAGTTAATGGTGGTGTGAAAATTAATGCTCTTCCAGAAAGTGCTTATTTTATCGTTAATCACAGAATTGCATTTGGTTCTTCTGTGGAAGAAACTAGACAAAGAATTATGAAGTATGCAAATGAAACTGCTGTGAAGTTTGATTATGGTTTGGTATTTGAAGGTAATGAGATTATTCCATCAACTGATAACGGTTATATTGATGTCGATTTACAACGTCTACTAGAACCTGCTCCAGTTACTGCCAGTAGCGGTCCAATTTGGGACTTGATGGCTGGAACAGTATCCAACTTATTCGAAAATAATATTTTTGCTCAAAAGGGGGAAGACAGTGATATTTTCATTACAACTGCAGTTGTAACTGGTAACACTGATTCTAGACATTACTGGAATGTAACCGATACTATTTACAGATTTACTGGTGGTGTTACTGATCCAGAAATTCTAGCTACAATGCACACTGTTAATGAACATATGTCTATGGATGCTCATTTACAATCTACAGCTTTCTTTTACGAATTTATTGTTAACGCTAATGAACACGGAAGTTCTATTTAGAGATCTTGAGATTATATTTCGAGTGATTTGCTTTAAAATTCTATTTTTTTTTCACTTTTATGTATTTTGAAATGATTTATGTAGTAATGATTTTTTAACTTTTTCAACTTCCTTTTCTTCCAGTAAAGATATTAGTTACCCTTTGTAAGTTACTTATATATATATATATATATATACTCAATATTCAGATAGTAATTTGCACTACAGATATGCTGGGTCTCCAGTTAAATGGTTGCCCGCTACTTGATCATCAATTCTAGTAACTGTAATTCAAGCCTCAGTGTAAATATCATGTTATTATGGTCTTTAACGGATGGTGTCATCACCAAAGGATATCTTTATATCTGGAGATAGAAACAAAGTTATGTCAGTACCTTCCGTAACCAAATTTGTACCAACAATTACTCTATTTTCATCATTTTGAATACACTGGTTGGTAACTGGATACGTTGTACCAATTCTTTAAACTAAGTTATTTACATAGGTATATCGGACGACGCTAATACTGTTTCGATTGGTATAAAATTATTTAGTCAAGAACAGGAATTCATAGTACATTCCTTGATGTTGATTATGTTATGTTATTTTTTTTTTTAAATAGTAACAGTATATAAAATCTTGAAAATACTTGGTTCAATAATTTGATATTATTATCTTACATGTTTTGCTCGACATTCTTCTTGAGGTAAATTTTAGATTATGGATAATAACTCCCAAAAGTACAACACTTAATACCACAAAAAAAACATTATTCACTTTAGGCTAATATGTACTTCCCACATTGACAATACTTCCATTATTGCCATTGTGAGTGTCTTCAATTCTCTTGGTGTTATAATATAAGGTGGCATAATATATACAAGCTTACCAAATGGCCTAATATTAACCCCCATTTTTATAAAACGATGTTGAAACCATTCTTGATCTACCGACATGTATAATTCCACAACACCAATTGCACCCAAAATTGCAACCCTCTTCACAATTTTCTCCATCCAATGTGTATTTGTCATTATTGGAATAAATAACTCGTCAAATAACTGTCTCTCGATGTTTCTAACTTGAAGCTGCCATTCATTTCTCAATATTATCTCGAGTGATATATTTGCAACAGAGCATGCCAGAGGGTTGGCCATAAATGTTGGACCATGCATGAATATTCCATTAGTCGGACTCGTAGAAGAAGAAAGGCCCTTCTCTATTTCATCAGAAACAACAACTGCACTCAATGTCACGTAGCCGCCAGTAAGAGCCTTTCCAACACACACTAGATCTGGGTATACATCAATCTGCGTATGTGATGGAATACCTAATTGTTCCTGGTATACTTTACAATGTTTAAAGGCAAATATTTGTCCTGTTCTGCCAAAACCAGTTGCAATTTCATCTAGTATCAATAACTTACTATATTCATTACATAGTTTACGAATATCAATCAAATATTGTGGGTGCCAGAATCTCATTCCTCCTGCACCTTGAACAATGGGCTCGAGGATCACGGCAACTATTTCTTTATCATATTTTTGTAAATACCTTTCAAACATCAACATATAGGATGTAGTGTCAACAGTTATTGTTGATATACCATGATTTTTTTGTGAAAGTTGCGACGTTGGTAAAATTGGTATCGTCGGTGGTGCATCGATATAAATATTATTCTTCAGGTAATCTTTGTATATCGAATGCATTGAATTAATAGGGTCACAGACACTCATAGCCCCAATAGTGTCACCATGATAGCCATTACGAACAGTGAGAAATTTGAAACCAGAAGTGTCTGCAACTGAAGAGACACTAGCAGCGTATTGCAAAGCCATCTTCATAGCAACCTCGACCGCCACGGAGCCAGAATCGGCAAAAAAACAATGGGTCAGTTTCTCATGGTCAATCAACTTAAGCAACTTCCTAGTTAGGTCAACTGCTGGTTGGTGTGTGAACCCACCAAACATTACGTGACTCATTTTTTTAACTTGTTCAGTTATTGCTGAATTTAGTTCTTCGTTATTATACCCGTGAATCACCGACCACCAGGAAGACATTCCATCGATGAGAGCTAATTCTTTTCTTTCATCCAGCTCAACGTAAATGGTGGATTTATTTGCCCTTTTTACAGGTAAAACAGGAAGTGGGTTACTGAGTGATGTATATGGGTGCCAGATATGTTTCTTATCAAATTCCAATATTTCTTCAATCGTTTCAGAATGAATTACCTTCTGTCGCATACTCAACATAAATTTAGAATTGTTTATTTAAATTCATATAGATAGAAAGAAAGTTTTGTTATTGGAGAGCAATTTACCAATACTCGAATAAATTGTTTCTATTTATATTCGATTAATTGTGAGATTTGTTCATTGATGTCCAATAAAAATTTCCCGTAAGTCTGAATCAAGGATGAATGATTCATCACAATTCTAAGACTGTATCAAATTATCCTCAATAGTTTTTCAAAAAACCACCGTTTTGAAACCATTCCAAACTATATAAAAGGCTTGGATAGGATCGTTGTTTATTTTGTTTCTACAAACTGTTTACTCTCTTTGTTTCACTTTGCTAAACTGGGTCAACCACTATTTAAATCAGATGCCCTGTAGTCAACCTATAATTTTTGTCACTGGCACAGACACGGACGTAGGAAAAACATTTGTGTCGGGCTTGCTAGTCCTTAAATGGCACGCGAATTACTGGAAACCGATACAAACTGGACTGGAATCAGATCAAGGTGATTCATTGACAGTGTCACAGTTTTGTTCAACTCATAAAACTTTGAAATGGAATCCAAAAATATTCAAACCAACAGTTGCATTAGACAAGCCCCTTTGTCCATTAGATGCTGTGAAGTGTGACCGTTCCAAAAAAGAACTCAGTTTAAATGATTTTATTTTACCGGATGAGAATACTGCTACTGTCCCATTGATTGTTGAGGGTGCGGGTGGAATATTTGTTCCACTGAATCACAAACTTGAAATCACATCAGATTTGATTAAAAGAATTATTGACCAAACCAAAAGACCTGTTCACATTGTCGTAGTTGCGAGAAGTGGGCTTGGAACTCTAAATCACACTCTTTTAACGTACGATCATCTGCAAATGAGGGGACTAAAAGATCATGTTCTGGGATGTGTTCTTAATGGGCCAGAGAACCAGCTAAACAAAGAATCACTTGAATTATTTGGTGTTAGGGTTATTGCAGAGGTTCCCATCTTAGAGGAACCCTCTCAATTGAGTTCGGTTTTAAAACATATACCTCCATTAGAAAAGATTGTAAAAGAAAAGTGATACTAATATTTAGCAAGATGACACATCTTATATAGTAGCGTTTTTTTTATATAGAAAAATTCCACTAAATACTTTATATATATTTATATATATATAAGAGAACTGTCAAATTTATTTTCAGTTAAATGTCTAATCCTGATACTCTCAAAAAAGCTAAACCATTGCAACAAAGTCATGGATAAAAAGCAAAATTCAGCAATTTCAGTTGCAGAGCTAAAAATCGTCGAGAATAACAACCTTGAAAAAACCTTCAAATGGAAGTCATTACTTGGTGTTGCATTTTCACTCACTAATTCATGGTTAGGTATTTCTTCTTCCTTGAGCGTTGGGATATCCAGTGGTGGTCCAATACTCATAATATACGGCCTGGCAATTGGGTTTTTCTTTTCCCTTGTGTGTTCCTTCACTCTTTCTAGTTTTGCACGGCTTTTACCAAATAGTAATGGTCCCTGTTTTTGGGTATTAAAATTGTGTGAAAGGAATAGTGATTTGGCTAGTGAGCATTCAACCCTTAACGCTGATTCCGAAATTGTATTAAATGAAAATAACAAAGCTACAAGTCAATATACGGTTGACAATTTGAAATTAACATCACATATTCAGAGGCACCTTGGTTTAATTACTGGGTTATTGAATTATTTTGGAGCTCTATTTACTACAGCGAGTGTTTGTTCTTCCCTATCCCTCAACATCTTGGGTATGTATGCTGCATCACACCCAACATACGAATTGAAAAAATGGCATACATTCATTACTTATCAATTTCTAAACATTTTAGTGTTAATGGGGAACCTATGGTCAAGACCCTTACCATCTTTCCTAAAATGTGGTCTATATCTCTCCATACTTACATTTCTCTTAACTTTTCTCATATCGTTGATATCTCGTTCAAACAACAACGCCCACCATTGGCCTTCAAGTTCATACATATTTTCTGATTTTGACAATAATACTGGATGGAAATCATCCGGTGTGGCATTTATAGTAGGTTTGATTAACCCTTTGTGGGCGTTTGTTGGTATCGATTCTGCTACACATATGACTGATGAAGTTGGGCATGTTAAAGCCAGAGTGTTAGTGCCTCGAGTGATTTTCACTACTGTCATTCTAGGATTCGTGACAAGTTTTACATACTCTATAGGTATGTTTTATTGTATTACCGATAAAGCAAGAGTGCAATCATCTATATTGCCAATACTTGAGATTTACCAACAGGCTACTAATAATAGAAACCTCAGTATACTTATGCAAAGTCTATGTGCTCTTTGTGGGATAATATGTGGAATTGCTTCCAGCACTTGGCAAAGTCGAATAATATGGAGTATTGCCAGAGATTTCTGTGTGATCGATACGAGGTTAGGGAAGAATTCAACATCAAAACTTTTTTCCTCGATTAAAAATATTCACCCCAAATTACAGACACCATTAAGAGCTCTTTTACTCTCACATTGCCTTATAGCAATTATGGGTTGCATTTTTATGGGTTCTACAACGGCTTTTAATGCCATCATTACAGCCAGCATTGCTCTGCTCTTCATCACTTATGCGATTCCCTCTTTTATTTTACTGATTAAAAGGCCCACCTTTTACTCAGAGATTTCGAATGAAATGAATAGTGAAGGGGTAGATATCGCTATCTACCCGTCTATAGGTTGGTTCCAATTTCTTGCTCATTCACTTTGTGTCTTATGGGCCCTATTTTGTCTTTGTTTTTTTTCTCTTCCTTATGAACTTCCTGTAACAGCAGGTTCGATGAATTATGTTAGTGTTGTATATGGTGCGGTAGCATTAATTATAATATTGCTGGTGCAGTTCTGAACAACTAAGAAGAACAGCCACTATGTATCAATAAAATTTTAGAGGTAAATATAATAGCCTTGGTTAAGGTTCGTCATTCGCATGTTATTAAGATGTATGGTTTCTTGGAATGTAAGGAAGCTCATTTATAGTAAACAGGGATAACACAATTCTCGAGAATGACAAGTAAAGAAAATAAAAGAGTATTTTATTTAGAAATAGCGAGTTACGACCTGTAAACAATACTTTTGTACCTTACTGGATACGTTGAGAGAATATATTGTATTTTTAAGGTTATGGAACGAATTAATTGGACGATATCGGAGAGCGATGATACTCTTAAAAAATGCATCATATATATAGTGTACGCTATACAATTAAATCTGTTAAATACCTTTTTGGACCTATTATTTGTGGTATTTATCACCTAAAGAGAATTTGTTTACTTGCAGCTACCTATTGTTAAATATTTCATCAAAGAGTGAAAACGAATATTTATAAACATTACCTAAAAATAAAATTCGGATCAATACTTCACACAGAAACTTTTTGTAAAATATTCTTCATATTGCATAAAGTTCACCTACTTATATATATGTATTATTTATGCTAGATTATCTCTATTTTCTTGAAGTTTGTTTAGCATTTAATCATTTTAGAAATTACTAAAAACAGAATTATATTGTAATACAATAGTATTGAAGACAATACAACGATGTAAAAATGATAAAGGAAAACTAAAATACAACTGACATGAACACTCAATGAAATGAGAAGGACGGAATCACGACCACAATAAAATTTAGTATATAAAGAGAACAAATATGATCCAGATATGGATTGATGCTCTCGCCTCTTGTATGTATTTACTACATAGACTTAAGAGGAGGACGATTGTAGTCTCTTGCAAGAATAATTAAAGGTAATTTGATATTACTCTAAAATCTATAGAAATATGAACACTGAAAACATTCAATAAATCATTCCTATTTCAGTTTCTTATTATATCGTTATTTTTTGGAAGCCAGTATTCCCTCAACATTTCACCTATTCCATCTACACTGACGAAAATTTGTAAGCATAGCAGAATAAATTTTTCTAAACATTTCCTACTTAATAGTTTAGGTTCTAGTGTACCACTGATTTTAGATTTATACCTTTTCGGATACCCATTTGGGCAAGTCCCATTTTGAACATTTTTGTAACCTAAGAAATATACCAATAGAAATACAGATAGGATACCTAAATATGGAAATGTTCTCTTTTTGAAATCTATATATAAGCGATGTAATGTAAAGAAAGGGAAGGCAAATACTACCAACATGTTAAAGTTGTTGGTAGGATGGTTATAAAAAATAATAGAACAAAGTTAAATATGTTACAGAAAAGAATTCTATCATTATTTTTGTTTATCAGTCGAATATATAATCCTCTTTATTCTAATCACATATCTAAGTAATTTTTCCTCGAGGAAGTTTGGATGATCGTTCATTTCCTACCCGTAATAGAATCTTTGAGTCATCGGGAAATGCAGCCAGAAAACATAAAAACAGAACGTAATATAGAACCATAAATATGATAAAAAAGGCATATTATATTACAACGAGAGCATATTAATGAGCCCAATTGAATAGTCTAAGAGGAAAGTTATCTTACAAAATTTACAAACACTTTTAATTGTATAAATATATAAACCAAACAATATTTTTCCTGTGAATATCATATACATTAACTAATGACACCCTCAAAACACACTTACGTATTTAACCTAATAAAATATTCCTGAGGTATATAAAATTTTGTCATTCATCAACTTTAGGATGATATATATATATATATAATTTTAAATGAGAGGTATTACCAGTACTATTAGAGTTTGAATCATATACTTGCACTATATATGAAGGGAGAAGTAGAGTATTGTATTTCATCGGGGTTATTATAAATGTACAGATACTTCCCATTCTCTACCTAAAAGTTTTACTAAAATGATAACCAATAAAGAAGTGTCATTAACAATTCTTGAAAGACAATAAAGGAATAACATTGTTCTAATTGAATAAACATCACTGACAAAATCAATAAATCCAAATGCATGTAATAAAATCCATAATATTAATATTAATAATAATGTTGGAATATCAGTAAATTTTATAGGATGGAAAATATTATGAACAGTAACATCTTCATTTGGTGTAAATGTATCAGATTGTGTCCTCTCATCACCCTCTTCTTCGATAGCATTATTCCCGCTTCCTTCACGTTTAAAGAAATCAGGATATCTAACGTAATAACGTACTACATAAACAACAAATAAACCTGTAAATATTGAACCAAAGAAGTTTGCTACACTTAAGAAGCAACGAAAAGCATCTAAATCTTTCTCTATATTTTGACAGACATTTGGTATTGTGAAAAAATTTACAATCATTGCACAAACGGCTTCAATTAATACTGTATAAATAATAGTTAAATTAAAACCAATTGATTTATTTGTTGAATAAAATAAAGCCATCCCTGCTAAGGGAATTCTATACATATTAAAAGAATTATACGAGATGGAAGATGTACTTGTATGTGAATCAGGAGAACGCATAGCATAATTTAATATGGATACCACTGAAGTTAAAGTAGCAGTCCTAAAGAGACTACTCTTGATATTAGGAGTAATCATTGTTTGATACGGTAGATCTGTGAGAAAAATGTATATAGCTAAATTAACCTTTAAATTTCTTGATTATGTTTTTTTAAACAAATAGCTTCAAAAGGAAGAATGTTTTAAGATATATGTTATTACAACCTTCTAAATATATATATATATATATATGCATGTTTTTTCAAGAAAATTAGGAGTAGTCATTATCAAACCTGGAATGTATGTTGACAGAATGTTTCTCCTTTCTCCCTTCTTTTTTTCTGCGTTTTGCGCTATTTTAACGGGAACTTCACATAATAATTCTTAAAAGGGCATCGCTGCTGCTACGTTTCAAGGCTGTGCCTTTTTGTCCCTCGATGTAACATAGACTATGTATAGCTGCTGCTTGCTGCGCCAATGACATTAATAAATGATAATCAGCAACTGGTTCCAGTATTTCAAGAGTTATATATATAACGTATTTTTATCAAGAAAAGGGCACTTGCATCGAAATATTTATATTACTGAAGAATTTGAAAGTCGTCGATTTAGAGATGCTGACTTCATTACTTAACTGTAAAAAATTGTTGATATGAAATGACAACGGAACTACATCATCACTAATATAACCGCTGCACTCTTACCTCAACAAACAGCGAACCTGCCCTCGTTCCAAACTGTCCTTAAATATAAATGAATTTTATTACGACCATCGTTGTTCCATCTCTCTCTCTCGCACAACGAAAAGAACAGCGCGACAGAAATGAAATTTTCAGTTTATTTCTCACACACACAATTTTGGAAAATTTCACTTTCTCTTTAGAAAGTAATATCGACAGAGAGATTTCATTCTTTTGATCTGGGCAATTAGATTGGTCTCTTGCTATATATATAGATACTTATATGTAATTGTAATTGCCAAGACAACCATTTTTATTTTTGTATTTTTAATTACAGTCAATTGTGAAGGATACTACCAATTTCTGTTTATATATTATTATTTACATACACTTACAAAGATGTCGTATCGTGGTACTAATAATGGATTTAATGGTGTACCTGCTATGAACCAACAACAGCAACAATCTGGGTTTGATTATAATTCTGCTCAGAATAGAGCATTCAATGCTGTAAACAATGGTACTAACAACCATTCTACTAATGGTAAAAATGGTTCATTTATGACAAAATTACAAAAGACTTTAGATCAAATGAATACTTTTGCTGAAGATTTAACAGATAAACCATTTGTTAAAAAATTACAACCTTATATTCCAGGTTTAGCAAGATTTTTCATTGTAGCTACATTTTATGAAGATTCTATTAGATTATTTACTCAATGGAGTGATCAAGTATTTTTCTTACATAAGTGGAAACATTATCCAAGATGGTTTGTTGTATGTTTCTTAGTGTTAGTCACATTAGTAATGTCTGTAGGTTCGACCTTCTTAGTGTTAAGAAAACAAACTAATTATGCTACTGCATCATTATGTGCATGTATTATTGTTCAAGGTTTAGTTTATGGATTATTTACAGGTTCTTCATTCATTTTAAGAAACTTTAGTGTCATTGGTGGTTTATTAATAGCTTTTAGTGATTCGATTGTACAAAATAAGACAACATTCGGTATGTTACCTGAATTACAAGATAAAAGTCAAAAATTTAAAGGTTATTTATTATTAGCTGGTAGAATCTTAATTGTTTTAATGTTTGTTGGGTTTGCATTCTCTAAATCTTGGTTCACTGTGATTTTAACTCTATCTGGTACTGTATGTTTTGCTATTGGTTATAAGACTAAATTGGCTTCATTATTGTTAGGTTTAATATTAGTCGTTTACAATTTATCTCTAAACAACTATTGGTTGCATACAGACTCAAAGAGAGATTTCTTAAGATACGAATTTTATCAAAACTTAAGCATTATCGGTGGATTGCTTCTAGTTACCAACACAGGTGCTGGTGATTACTCTGTCGATAGCAAGAAGAAAATATACTAACTTATATACAACTTTTATATTTTTATTCTTTCATGTATTTCTATAAATAGAACAAATTTCGAGGAAAATTTTTTCTAAAAGGTGCGTTACCCTCATTCTTCGGTAACAAAAAAAAAAGAAAATTTTGAAATTTTCTCTCTCAGCCTTTGTTTACCGCAAGAGAGTAAACAATAATAACAAAATACTATATATAAAGTATTCCTGGGGTTGAAATTTGTTGCAGTAAAATATTAGACTTGAAGTATTAAAAGGCAGGGATCAAGTTATATTTCAAAAAGTGTTTCTTTAATCCTTTCTTTTATTTTTTTATTTAATTTATTTTTTTAACTTAAAGTAAATTCATTAGCAAAGCACATAACTATAGATTAAACTAAACTATGCGTTTCTCTACTCTCGCTTCTATTACTACCCTTTTGGCTTCTGCCTCGAAGGTTGCTGCTCTTGGTGAGCTAGCTTTCAACATCGGTGTCAAGAACAATGATGGTACCTGTAAATCTACTTCTGATTATGAAACTGAACTTCAAGTATTGAAGAGTTATACTTCTACTATCAAGGTTTACGCCGCCTCTGATTGTAACACTTTACAAAATTTAGGTCCTGCTGCCGAAGCTGAAGGTTTCTCTATCTTTGTTGGTGTCTGGCCAAATGATGATGCTCATTTCCAAGCTGAACAAGATGCTTTAACTGCATACTTACCAAAAATTAAGACTGATACCGTTGCTGGTTTCTTAGTTGGTTCTGAAGCTCTATATCGTGATGATTTGACTGCTTCTCAATTAGCTGATAAGATTAATACTATTCGTACTTTGATCGGTGGTATTAGTGACTCTGAAGGTCAATCTTATTCTGGGAAACAAGTTGGTACTGTCGATTCATGGAATGTTTTAGTTGCTGGTTACAATTCTGCCGTTATTGAAGCTTCTGATTTCGTTATGGCTAATGCTTTCTCTTACTGGCAAGGTCAAACTATGAATAACGCTTCTTACTCTTTCTTTGATGATATCATGCAAGCTCTACAAACTATTCAAACTACAAAGGGTTCTACTGATATTACTTTCTGGGTTGGTGAAACTGGTTGGCCAACCGATGGTACTAACTTTGAATCTGCTTACCCATCTGTTGATAACGCTAAGCAATTCTGGAAAGAAGGTATCTGTGCTATGAGAGCTTGGGGTGTTAACGTCATTGTCTTTGAAGCCTTCGATGAAGATTGGAAACCAAACACTTCTGGTACTTCCGATGTTGAAAAGCACTGGGGTGTCTGGACTTCAAGTAACACTTTGAAATATTCTTTAGACTGTGACTTTTCTAACTAAGAAAAATATTAACTAGATAATATTGCATATATGTATGATTTATATGTATATATTATGATTCTACCACCATTCGTTTTAAGTTATCGTTAGATTTTTTTTGTTGTTCTTTCGTTTTTTTAAAAAAGTTACAAGTTTTTTCTATTATTATTCCAACTGTGGTTAACTTACATTAATACCTCCTCTCCTAAAATTCTCATTAACACAATTATATAAAGTATCATATTTATATAGCCTTAAAAGATTCTGCAATTTTGTTCTTTTTAAGTTAATTGATTTTACCTTAAACCATAGCTAAAGAAGTTTCTCTCTTTTTTCTTTTATTAAATTTCATCCTACGCTCGTGCAAAACGACGTTGCACAGTGAAAAATTTTTCAGTTTCATGGAACGCGCAATCACTGGAAATTTTATTCAATTTTTGGCAATGCCCTTTGGGTGAGATAGCACCAAAATCTTGACAGAGCTCGTACTTCTTCTTACATTGCAGTGGGCAAAGTTAATGAAATCGTTATTAATATTTTATTGAATCGAACCTTTAACTCTAATTTATATTGTTATAAACTTATATAATTTAACATTTCATATAAAAGTTGTAGATTTGTTTTAAGTTTTTCTGTTTTGTTATAACAGTTTCACCAAATACTAGAAGACTAATAATTGTTACATATAAAAAACGAGAGAAACCTCCCAATATGTCCCGTTTCTTCGCAACAACATACGAATACGATAGTGATACTTCCTCTTCTGAGTCTGACTTATTGTCCTCTTCTGAAGAAGAGCTACTGAGTTCCTCCGGTGAAGAATCTGATGACTCCCTTTTCAATGACGATTCCGAAGTTTCAGACTCTGATGTAGATTCTGATGATTCTGATAGTAAACCTTATGGTCCAGATTGGTTCAAGAAATCTGAATTTAGAAAGAGTGGTGGTGGTTCCGGCGGTAACAAGTTCTTAAAAGGTGCCAATTATTCCGATTCTGAAGGTTCTGAATCTGATGATGAAGGTAAGAAAGTCGTTAAATCTGCTAAGGATAAATTATTAGATGAAATGCAAACCGTTTTTGATAAGATCGAAACAGCCGAAATGTCAGAAGATTGGATTTCTATCCTAAATGAATTCGATAATATTACCCGTTTATTAGTTAGAGCTCAACAACAAAACTGGGGTACTCCAAACATTTTCATTAAAGTGGTTGCTCAAGTTGAAGATTTAGTTAATTCTACTTCTCAAACTGATATTAAGAAAAAGGATGTTGCAAGAGCTTTTAACACTACAAAGCAAAGAGTTAGAAAAGTCGCTAAGGAAAACGAAACCTCTATGGCCCAATTTAGAGAAAACCCAGATGAGTTTGACAAGGAACCAACTGTTGACTTAGAATCTTCTGAACCAGCTATGGATATTAATGCTCAATTTGCAGCTAACAAATCTGTTAATCTTTCCTCTTTGGCTGCTGCTTCCTCTGAAGTCAGCTTTTTCACTTCTCTACGTATCGTTATTGATTCTAGAGGTAAGAAGAATGTTAATTCTCAGGATATGATTAAGATTATGGAAGATTTATTGGTTTCTAAAGCTACTCCATATGAATTGATTATGGCTTATTTAACTTTGATTCCAATTAGAATGGAAGCTTCCAACAACTTGTCCTACCAACCAATTGACCAATGGAAGGCTGCTTACAATGATTACATGGCTCTATTGAAAATTCTAGAAGATAATATTGCTACTTACCGTGTTTCAGAATTGGCTACATTCAATGAAAATATAGAGACTGAACCAGTTGCTGATGCTCAAGGTGTCAAGAACATCCTGGGTTCTTTATTCGCTTTTGTTGAAAGATTAGATGACGAATTCACCAAGTCTCTATTGAACTTGGACCCACACTCCAGTGAATACCTATTGCGTCTAAAGGACGAACAATTAATCTACAACATGATCTTAAAGACTCAATTATACTTAGAACAAACTTTACCTGCTGAAAAGAAAGAAGCTTTGTTAGCCCGTGTCTTTGTTAAGAGATTAGATCACATCTACTACAAATCTGATAAATTGAATATCATCATTGAAACTAACGCTTGGAAGTCTGTTCCTCAAGGTTCCAGATCTGATTTTATCTCCGTCCCTGAAACTATTGACGGAAAATACATATCCACTTTGGTAAACTCTTTGTGTGATATTCTAATTAAACAAGAAGACTCTTTCCTACGTACTCGTGCTATTTTATACTGTGTCTTCTTCACTGCATCAAATGGTGATTTCCACGCTGCCAAGGAGATGTTACTTTCTTCCAATGTTCAATCTAACATTAGTAAGAGTAACTCTTCCTTACAAGTCTTATTCAACCGTGTTGTTGTTCAACTTGGTCTTTCTGCTTTCCAAGCTTGTTTGATCGAAGAATGTCATCAAGTTCTAAATGAATTGTTGGCCAGTGCTCATTTGAAGGAAATCTTGGGTCAACAACCTCTACAAAGAATTAACTCTAACGTTGAAAACCGTGAAGAACAATGTATTCCATACCACCAACATATCAACCTAGATTTGATCGATGTTGTCTTCATGACCTGCTCCCTATTGATCGAAATTCCACAAATGACAGCATTCTACTCTGGTATTAGAATCAAGAGACTACCATATTCCCAAAAATCCATCCGTCGTGTTTTAGAACACCATGATAAATCTAGTTTCCAAGGTCCTCCAGAAACCTCTAGAGATTTCGTCCTTTACGCTGCTAAATCTATGCAAAAGGGTGATTGGGAAGCTTCAGTTGCTTATCTGAAGAATATAAAGTCATGGAACATGCTACCAAACAAGGATGTTGTCATGGAAAACTTGGTTGAGCGAATTAAGGTTGAATCTGTGAAATCTTATTTATACACATACAAGAGATTCTACTCCAAGTTCTGCATAAAACAATTGGCAGACGTCTTCAATTTGGATGCTGCTAAGGTTGTTGAAATTTTGGAAGCTGTCATTGCCGAATTTGAGATTAATTTCAAATTGAACGATGATAAGACTATGTTAGTTGTTGAAAGTGGTGATGAGATCACCAAGTTAGAAGAAGTTGCTTTAAGATTAAACAAAGAATACAAGATCACTAAAGAACGTTTGTTCCCATCCCGTCGTCGTTAATTAAACAATCTATAGCCATGAACTTCAAATTAACGGAGATGAAAGTCTATTTTTTATTTGTTTGTTTTGCAAACACGATACGAAGCTTTGCAAAGCAAATAATGAGTAAATAAGTTTATATAAATAGTAATTTATGTACATTAAACAGAAAAAAAAATAATAATAATTAAAACATTTCAATTCGGTATAGAAAGATAGCTTTACTTTTCGAATTCACAATTTAAATGAATAGTGAAAAAAAAGAAAAAGTATGTGTTAAATTTATATAATTAATAATTTACAGATATGAATATATGACAATTTTGTCCATATATAATTGGAATATAAAACGATAAAGTATATAAATTTTGTCCAGATGCCATAATGATGAGATATAAATAGTAATATTGTTGGGGTTTTAATCAATGTTTTTATTTTAAAAAATATTTTTTTCTTTTTAATGTGTGGAGTAATTTTTTTTTTTTTAAAAAAGTCTGTAGTTGTTTTGTTTTGTTGATGACGTAATACAAATAAATGGCTTAAAGATCAGCCTTATGCAGAATAGGCGTCAGTTATTAATCTTTCCTACTAAAATCAGATTCAGTAATACCTGATCTACCACACATACTTCTAAAGATTGTTTTTTCATCATTGAAAAGTTTCCATGGTGTATCGAATTCTGCGATTTCACCTTTCTCTAGGACCAAAATTCTATCGTATGATAAAATTGTCTTCAGTCTATGAGCAATACACAAAATAGTACAATCACCAAACTCTTCCACAATACGTGATTGAATTTTACCATCGGTCTCATAATCAACTGAAGAAGTTGCTTCATCCAAAATTAAAATCTTAGCTTGGCGTACAAGTGCTCTTGTTAATGCCAAGATTTGTCTTTCACCTAATGAGAAATTAGCACCTTCTTCTTCCACGATTTGATCCAAGTGGAATTTATGCATGTCGATATGGGTACCCTTCTCATTTTCCTTCTCATTCTTGACTTTTTGGAGCTCTTCATTTTCAATAGCACCACCCCTGACAAGTGCATCCCATAACAGTTCCTCTGGGTGTTCATTAAATGGATCTAAATTCTTTCTAATAGTACCTTTGAATAAGACAGGATCTTGAGGGATAATTGCAAGTTTTCTACGCAAATCATATAAACCAATTTGTGAAATATCTGTACCATCGATAATAATTTTACCACTATCCAGTTCATTTAGTCTGTATAACGCACTCATAATGGTAGATTTACCTGCACCCGTACGACCACAGATACCAATTTTCTCACCGCTAGCTATTGACATATTCACGTTCTTTAGAACGATTGGTAGACCTGGTCTATATGCAAAATCGACATCCTGGAATTCTATTTCACCTTTGCTAGGCCATGAATCAGGTGGAGACATCTCTGGTTTCTTGTAAGCTGCTTCCATAGGAAGTTCCGTAGCATATGTAACCATTCTCTCTGCACTGTTCATATCGTTTTCAGTTTGTGTCAAAGCTCTTAGAACAGTATTCAGTAAACCTGGTAATTGTAAAACATAAGTTAATAAGACACCAACAGAAGCTGCACCGATTGGGAACGCTCTTGTGACACAAAGAAGGGTAATGATTAAGGCAAATGCCACAGCTATAATATCTAAGAAAATAGCAACCCATCTTTGAACAGCAATACTTAAGTAACCTGCTTCGTTCATTTTGTTAATAAGGAAATCCGACTTGGCTAGGAATCGTTCTTCTGATCTATAGTATTTAATTGTTTCCATACCACCTAGAACTTCATTTAGGTTATTGTATACAAATGAACGTTGAATAGCTTCCAATCTTTTGATTTCTCTACCTGAACTTTGGTAATGATCCGCAATGAAGATAAAGATTAATAATAAAAATGGAATAGCAATTGCAAACCATGGAAGATAGACAATACACATAACACAAACACCGATAATGTTACCAGTTTGATATAATAATAAACGTACACTTTCAGTTAGTTCATTATCTAAACTATCAGTATCCTTTGTAAAACGATTCAAAATACGACCAAGGGGAGTAGTATCTAGGTAACTCATTGGAGCATGAAGAATACGGTGTACAGCTCTTAGATTTAACCATTTAGAAGCCAATACACCGATATGACAAACAAGTGTAAATTGCATTGACATGAAGATATAACTACCAAAAACGAAGAATGAGTATAAACCCATGTAAAAACTTGTTGATCTTTCCTTGAACTTATTTTCAGTCCAATATGATAACCAAACTGATGAAAATAATGTGCAGAATGTAGTTGCTGTAATTAATAGAATGTATAATGGAATTGCAATAGCTCCCCATTTACCAATACCAGCTTTCAAATATTCTTTATAGATTCCTATTTTGATACTATTCACAGCTCTTTCTTCCTTAGATGTTAGATGACCATCTTCATTTACCTTGTTGGTGACTTCCTTTTGAAGTCTATCTTTTTCTTCAGCTTCTTGAGCTTCATCATCAACCTTTTGATCCTCATTATTTTCTTCATCTTTTTTGGATTCGGTTGCAAATTGTAATAAATTAATTAAAGTTTGACTTGTTTTCTTCATCTCAGCTACGGGACCCATTTCGAAGGAACCATCAGTCCCCAGAACAATAATCTTGTCTGCCTTCTCAATTAATGATAATTGATGCGTAGCTAAGACTCTAGTTTTGTTATGCAATAGACCACAAAGACATTCATCCATGATTAACTTACCAACACGAGCATCAACAGCACTTAAGACATCATCAAACAAAAATATATCTTCCATTCTATAAACGGATCTTGCAAGATTGATACGAGCCTTTTGACCACCAGATAAGTTAATACCACGTTCACCGATTTCAGTCTCATCACCGGCAGGTAAGATCTTTAAATCGTCTTCCAGGGAACATACTCTTAAAATTGTTTCGTATCTTTCTCTGTTAAATGGGGAACCAAATAAAATGTTGTTCTTGACTGTAGCGTTTTGAATCCATGGGTAACCACCCATTAAAAGATGACCATTGATTTGTATTCTACCACCAGTCTTTTTCATAGAACCAGCCAAAGCGTTCAGTAAAGAAGTCTTACCTGTCCCAATTGGACCCGTAATCATAACGAATTCTCCCTTTTTAATTTCAAAATTCAAATCAGTGAATTTTGTGAAAGTTTTAACTTTATCTGTATCATCTATATTACCATTACTTTTTGAATTTTCCTTTGATTTTGATTCAGTTGGTTTTTTGTCTTTATTGAGTTTAGCTTCAGCTTTTAATCTTTTCGTTCTTTGTTTCGGTGTCTCTTCTGATTCAATTCTTTTCTTTTCTTCTGCATCTAACAATTCATAATCTTCCCATTCAAATGATGCATTTTCTACTTTAATAGCTATACTTGGATCTAAATCAGCAGAAGGTTTCAATTCTTCTCTTAATTTTGGATCTTCTTCAGCAGTTTCTAATAATTCTTGTAAACGGCCTAGACCAATAATCATATCAATACCAGTACTTAAAGCGATTGGAAAGAAAAACATTTGGATACTTAATACTTGAAACAATGACAAAGAGGAGAAGACATTACTTGGTGTTCTACCCATATTGTTAACTTTATACATCGCTAAAAATGTAACTAACGATGCGATATTTGGTAAGGACATTGCTAAAGCAATCATAAAATTTCTAGTATATTGCATTTTTCTGACATTTTCAATTTCTGAAGATCTAATATCTTGAACATTACTTTCATAAGCATCTTCCCAAGCATAATATTTAACCATTTTCATATTATTTAAAATTTCTCTCATTTTACCAACTCTAGCATCTGTAAATTTATTAGCTGTAACTCTATATTTAATAATTGATTTAAAGACAATCATTGTCACCATTAGGATAACGATGAATAAACCAATACCAACTAATGCAATCGCACCTAAATTAACAATTAAAAGAACGATAGCAATTGCAAAAATAGCTGGAAACCCAATTAAAAATGGTTGAAATGATAAAGCAAATTCAACTCTTGCTAAATCAGTTGTAATAAAAGATGTAACTTTACCATTTGGATATTTATGTTTAGAATAATTTGATAATCTAAACATTTTATCCAGAGCTGCTTTTGTAAGTAATGATTTAGCTTGTGAACCAGTTAATTGTGATGAATGGAAAAAATGATTAAATAATACACCATTAAAGAACATCATTGCACATGCACCAATTGCATAACCAATACCTGCATTCACTTTTGTATCATGAAATATTGCTTTCTTTTCAACAAATGCAATCAATCTCTTAGTGATCATTGGATTAAAACCTGAAGTACAATTTGCTAATATAGCCATTAAACAAGAGAATAAAAATTGTTTTTTAAAAGTGAAGAATAAAACTTTTAAAATTGTTAATTTTGGTAACCTAGTCTTATCTCTAATTTCTTGCTCATTTGCTTCAGGATGTAATTTTGAATAATTTTTTCTTGCTTTATTAAAATACCAATTTAAATTTTTATCGAAATCTTTATAAATTGTTTCAATAGCCATTCTTTGATCCATTTTAAATAAATCATTTGGTTGAACTGTTCTTTTATAACCTATTTTAATTATTGGTACAACCCACCAAAGGAAAAAATTTGATAATAAATTTGTATGAAATAAAGGATAAATTTTTCTTTCATCATCATTAATTGGTACATTTGGAATTTTTTTACTATGTAAAAAACTAAATAATCTTTTTTGTGGGAAAATATCAGATTGTGTAACTTTTTCAATATCATCTTTATTTAAATAAGTTCTTGGTATATTTCTATTAATTTTATATTCACCTGTCGAAAGTATTGTAAAATCTGAATCATGAGATTCTAAAGAGCTAATTTCTTTAAGTATTGAACCAGAATCTGTAGAAAGATGATAATTATCTTCTTGAGGATGTCGTTGTTCATCTGATGAACTTGTATATGAGGTTAAATGTTGTTCATTATATTCATTTTTCCCATTCTGAGAACCATTATTCATGGTAGAATTTAGATCAGATGAAGAATGAGCAGTCATCTAAACTAATAAAAAAATATTCTTTTGTTATATTTATAATTTTTTGCAAAAACCACAAATCACTTCTGTTGAATAATAGGGAAATAAATTAGCAAAACAAAAAAAAAAAAGTAACCAGTAACACTTGTCTATTACAAAAGAGTATACCTTTTAACAAATCGAAATATATATATGGCTGTGAGTTTAACCAAAATGCAAAAAAAAAAAATTAGTACTTTTATTTTTAAATAAAAAGAGATGTGTGACTATTTATATATATGAAAGAAATAAACTGAACAGAAAAAAAGTATAAAAATATTATGTGTCAGATACATAATAGAAGCTACGTATCGGTTATCAACATGAAAACAAGTTTTAGTAATACATATTCAATCCTATCATCTAATCATATTACTCAGTATGAAGTCGTATTGGCAAAAACATGAATCATCACCATCTCAATAACAATAACAGCCATTATATTTTTTACTTTAGTTTCACTAACTCCAGAAGCTAACAGAACCGAGACAGAGAGGGAACAAAGCAAATGTGCCAAAGAGCCACGCACAAAGAAAAACCCAAATCATTCTCGCTCAGTTTTTTTAAACAGAAAAATTTTTTCTTTGTGTGTGTCTTATCTCCGCGGAGGAACATGTATCCATTTCCAGTTTATTTTGCAATTTTATGCCAAGAGTGAACAAACGATATACGCTCTTAACTCCACGGAGTTCAGTGGCTTGAAGGCTTATCAAAAAAGTACTTTTTTCCTTTGGGGGGGACCTTTGTTGATACGATCCCGCGGGAAGGTAGTTTCTGTTTGAAATTTCTCAGTCACGTGGATGGAAATTCCAAATTTTGGAAAAAAAAAAAATTTTTTTGAAGCAAAACTCAGTTTAGTGCTGGCAACCATACATGGTGGGTGCGATGAGATGAGATGAGATGAAATTTCGATTAAAGTTAATTGAACAATTACAATGACTACTGCAAGGTATATACGTGAATATATATGAGAGTGGATATAAGACAAAATAATAATTCACATAGAGGGACAGAGTGTGTAGGTTGACGCATCAGATATTTGGGTTTTTTGGATTTCAATTTATATATATAATGGGTTTAGCAGCAACAAGAGTAAAACAAAGATTTGGTAGAGATCCGAGAAATACTAATTGGAGTAATGATACATCTAGATTTGGTCATCAACAATTGGAACGATTTGGCTGGAAACCTGGTATGGGACTTGGTATGTCACCAATGCATTCTCATACTTCTCATATTAAAGTACATATCAAGGATGATAATGTTGGACTTGGTGCTAAGATATCAAGACAAGAGCGTAAAGATGAATTTGATAATGGTGAATGCGCAGGTCTTGATGTATTTCAAAGAATTTTAGGTCGTTTAAATGGTAAAGAACAAGAAATTGAAAAAGAATTAGATTTACAAAGAAAAGAAAAAATTTTAGACGGGAAATGGGGTGTACATTTTATTAAAGCTGATGTCCTTGCAAGTACATGGGATCCAAATACAAAAAAGATAAAATCATATTCAAATAAGAAAGAAACTCCAGATGAAAAATCGAAGACAAAAAATAAGAAAAAGAGAAGTCGTGATGATGATGAAGATGATGACGGACATCATAAGAAACATAAGCATAGTGATAAGAAGAAGGCTAAAAAGGCTAAAAAAGAAGCAAAGAAAGCTAAAAAAGAGGCAAAAAAAGCAGAGAAAGCTGCGAAGAAAGCCACTAAGAAAGCATTAAAGTTAAAATCAAGTAAAACTGCATCAAATATTCCAACAGCTATAACGACAAGATTATCAGTACGTTCAAAATGGATTAAACAAAAACGTGCAGCTGTTATGGATTCAAAAGCCTTGAATGAAATTTTCATGATAAAGGACGAATGATAGAAATATAACAAACGTATATATATATATATATAATAAATCTCATACTCATTATATTTTAGTCATATTAAATTTAAAACAAAATTTAAGAGAACAAAAAAAACATTTAATTATGTTCTTAAATAAAAAAAATGTATATATAAATATAACTGTACATATGTAAAAACTATATGTAAACTATTTGTCCTTCATTAATGAGAATGTTAATAACTATAGATAACTAATAATATTATTTTTTGAATTTTTTTTTTTCTAAATATTATGGAATGACTTTACTGTGTCTTTATTTTCTTGTATATGTATTAACTTACAATTACAATAAAGCAAAACCTAAACTGGCAACCACGGAGATAGTACCGAAGGATGTCAATATAGTTTGAATGAAACCTAAATCATTTTGAGAGACTGCACCGTTCTTCTTTGAAGAGGTATGAGATGAAGAAGAACCGGATGAGGTCTTAGAACTGGATGAGGTCTTGGAACCGGATGAGGTCTTGGAACCAGAAGAGGTCTTGGAACCTGAAGCAGAACCAGAAGAGAAAGTGGCAGAATCACTAGCAGTGTTGGTACCAACGGAACCAATTTCCTTCAAAGCAGCAGAACAACCATCTTGAGTAACGGCGGATTGGATAGAAGCAGAACCACTGAAATCACAATCGGAACTTGAACCACCGTTAGATTCGTAGTATAAGTTCAAGACGAAGTTCAATTGTTCTTCTGCAGAACAGAATGAGTAAGAACCGTATTTACCAGAAGTACCATTACCTGAGATACCATCACAAGAGACGTAAGCACAAACGTAATCGAATAAATCAGCATAATCATCAGAAGAAACATCTGAAGAAACAACACAAGCGTTAGCAGCATTCATACAAGAACATAAATCTTCATCTGGAGTTGGTGGTAAGGCAGTAGCGGCAGCCCAATTCTTATTGTTAGTTGGACAAGCTAAACTTGTAGAAGTAGCAGAATAAGAAGCAGTGTTAGCAGAAGATGGAGAAATGTTATGGATTTCACTTGAGTAATTGTTGAAATCATCTCTTGTTGAAACAGAAGTACCATCAATAGAAACTAAACCATAGTTATTAGTTTCTTGGAAATACATATAAACAATACCACCAGACCAGACATCAGTCATATTTTCACCATATAAAGCTTGAACTTCAGTGAATAATCTTGGAGTAACTTCATTACAACCATATTCGGAGAAGAAAATTGGAACACTGATATTTTTGAAATCACTTGTTCTATCTTCATAACCAGAAGTTTTATAGTCAGATTTACCACACCATTCATACATATTAATACCATAGAAGTCAGCCTTAACATCATCATCACCACAAGCAAAATAATCAGCCATTGGAACACGAGTATCTTCGTCATCATTTGAAGAATAACCGACTGGAATACTTCTATAATCTTGATCTTTAATATATTGTTTAGAATCTCTTAAAGCAGCTTTAACGAATGCAGAAGCGGCAGTATTAGTATTATTATTAGTAACTTCATTACCTGCGAAGAAACCTAAGACATTAGTGTAATTAGAGAACATGTCAATAACATCTTTATAACGTTGAAATAAATCAACAGTCCAGGTTGGATCATTTCTATTAACAGATTGTTCAGGAGATGATAAATCTGCAATAACATAAATACCTGCATCATTTAAAGCATTCATACATTCAGAATGATCTAAAGTTGTGTTAACTGCGTAAACACGAATAACATTAGTGTCAAGCTTTTGTAAATATGGAATATCTCTTGAACAACTTTCATAATCAGCTAAAGGATCATTAATAGTTGAACCGGAAGTTACATTAGCTGTATCAGCTTGGTAAGCAACACCTCTAATATAAAATTGAGAACCATTGTTTGAATAAAAGAATTTATTACCTACAACTTCAATAGCTGGTAAATCATCAGCAGCGACTAAAGTAGTAGTGGCTAAAAGAGTGGAAGCCAAAGTAGTTAGCACAGATTTACTAAACAACATTGTTTACAAAAAAACGAAAATGACTGTGTACTGTTTTTATTGTAACTTAACAATATAACAAAGTTTAAAACAAAAGATGTATATAAAAAAAATAAAATACGTTCGAGAAATAAGAATTTTTATTAAAAAAGAAAGACATATCTAAAGTTCGTTATATATACATATATATATGCCAAAAACGACTATTTATAAAAGAAAGAAAGAAAAAAAATTAAAAAAGAAAGTAACGAAAAAACTCTTTAAGTGTTTGTTGTCTTTTAATTCCCAGAGAGGTAAAGATAAAAAACCTTTTAGAAAGGGGAAAAATCATTAAAATTTCCTCGAAGGGTAAAAATTGTTCATTCTAACAAAAAACTCACCTCTTACTTATTACATTGTTAAAATTGGTTGTGGTATTGACCGTGGTGAAATGTAAGGAAATCAAAACGTGGATCACTCTCTCTGTGTCCGCGTATGTTACAAAATATTCAGCTAAAATATTATTAGAAGTGGGCGCAGTAAGCGGGTGCTAATATAATCATTCGTTGTTTTGGGTAAACAAAATTCGCGTGTCGTAGGCTGTGATAATAGAGAGAGAGAGAGAGTATACAAATAATAAAAAAAGATGGCGGGGCGATCGATTAAAAATTTCTTTCACTCCGGGAGGTTGACTGAGCAAATAACAAAAAAAAATTGGCGTCTTTTATTTTTGTTTTGGTTCTCATTGTTATTACTTCCCCTACGCTGTCTGCGTTTATGGTTGATGTTTAGGTTTTTCGCGTGGGGAGACGGTGCAGGTCCGTCTGAGAACACACATGAGTTATCGTGATGTCTTTTTTGTTTTTAATTCTTTTTCGCATGTACTACCGGAACTTTCCGGTTGCGGTTATTTTCTTTTTAAAATTGTTTTTCCTTTTCCATGTATCATTGTGCACGGCAAGACGCAGGGTAACCCCCGTACAGCATGACAGGAAGGGTAACATTTCCGTGTAGAGTGACAATCCGGGTAACCTTCCCCCTTTCCGAAATTCAGAAGAAAAAAAAAGAAAGGGAAGTTGTTTTATTTGTGTGTGCGTCGTTTAAGAAACACACATACACACATACACACACAAGAAAAAGGAATTATGCACCGAAGCTAAAACCGACACACTGCAGAGAATTTAGAGTAGAAAGTGTCCAACAAAAGAAAGAACTGTTTCATCTAACTAACAATTTTCAGACTATGTCCTCTCCTCGCCCGTCTGAAAAGCAAAAAAATACAAATAAAAAAATTTTCACTCATTTTGCCGAATCGAGGAATTTTCCACAATGAGACAAAAACATGTTGATGATAGTAATAATTTTTCACCCCCCTCAATAATTTGCAGTAAATTATAAACAATAAACAAGGTAAACTTGAATGATTAAATTATTGTGACCTGATAAAAAAGAAAATGAAGTGCGCAAGTCCCACCCATCTTTTGCATTCTGCAGTAATTATTATTTTTTTTTTGGTTATTGTAATTGCTATTAGTTTCTTAATATATATACTTATACTTCAATCTTTTTTATTTTTTTTTTCTTTAAATATAAATTGTTTTAAATTGCTATTTCTTGATCCAATTTTATTTCTAATTGACTTCTAAAAAAAAAGAACTAAAGCACTCCTTTAAAAACAAAACTACCAACTACTTAGTCACTCTTTTAATTGATTTTTAAAAACTATTACTTTCATTAAAAAATAACTTACTCTTTTATCGTTTGCTTTCTAATATTAATAATGCGTTTCTCTACTTTAATTGCTACTGCCTCTTTGGTTGGTGCTGCTACTGCTGCCCCAGCTGTTCATAACCACAATGAAAAGCGTGATGTTGTTACTACTACTGTTCATGCTGAAGCTACTGTCTTCGTTGATGGTAATGGTAACCCAATTGAAACTAAAGCTGCCGCTGCTGTTGTTGCTCAAGAAAAAGCTTTGATCTCTGCTATCTCTGCTGATGCTCTAGCTGGTACTACTAACACTGCTGCCACTACAACTGCCAAGGCTGCTACTGCTACTACTGCTAAGGTTGCTTCTACTAAGGCTACTTCTGCTGTTACTCAAGCTACTTCAGCTGCCTCTTCTAACACTGGTTCCGCTGGTGTCAAGGGTGTTACTTACTCTCCTTACAACTCTGACGGTTCTTGTAAATCCGCTAGTCAAGTCTCTTCTGATTTGGCTCAATTGACTGGTTATCCAACTATTAGATTATATGGTGTTGATTGTAATCAAGTCGCTAATGTCTTACAAGGTAAGAGCTCTTCCCAAAATGTCTTCTTAGGTATCTATGACGTTAGTCAAATTCAATCTGCTGTTGACACTATGAAGGCTGCCATTGACCAATATGGTTCTTGGGATGAAGTTGTCTCTGTCTCTGTTGGTAACGAATTAGTTAACGGTGGTGAAGCTACTCCAGCTCAAGTCGGTGAATACATCGACACTGGTAGAGCTGCTTTAAAGGCCGCTGGTTACACTGGTCCAGTTGTCTCCGTCGATACTTTCATTGCTGTTATTAACAACCCAGATCTATGTCAATACTCTGATTACATGGCTGTCAACGCTCATGCTTTCTTTGACAAAAACACTGTCGCTGCTGACTCTGGTTCTTGGTTATTACAACAAATTCAAAGAGTTTGGACTGCTTGTGATGGTGCTAAGGATGTCGTTATTACTGAATCCGGATGGCCATCTCAAGGTCAAACTTACGGTGTTGCCGTTCCATCTAAGGATAACCAAAAAGCCGCCGTCTCTGCCATTACTTCTACTTGTGGTGACTCCACTTACTTATTCACTGCTTTCAATGATCTATGGAAGGCTGATGGTGAATACGGTGTTGAAAAATGGTTCGGTATTCACTCCGATGAATAAACGATTTACAAATAATATAACTTAAATTCATTTTATTTTTATTTGAAATGAAAGTAACAAACAAAGTTTAAAACGGTTGAAAAATTATTAACTGATACCCCCTTTTATTTCTCTTTTTCCCTTATTTTGTTTAAGCTTTCAAAATCGTATACATACCTCACTCATCCTTTTTTTTCAATACTATTGAAAGATGATTCATTTTTCTAGCAATAAATTCTTTTTTCTGTTAGTTAAATTGTTTTAACTCTTTTTATAGTTTCTTCTAATAATACTTGTATTTCTTCCCATTTTTCTTCTAAAACTACACTCACTATTATAAAATTGCAATAATATTTTTTTTGTTTGTGTTTTTTTGTATGAGAACTTGGTTTATCTTTTATTTTTTATACATCTACGTAGATACTTTCTAATACATATATATATGTAAATTACAATTTATTTATATTTTTAAACCAAATGGTCAAATAATTTAAAATAAACATATTTAATTCTTTACTCAGCCTCTGTTTCCTCTTCGTGGTGGTGTCACTGATCTACGTCTCTTATTATTTGCTTGGCGGCGTGGTGGAGTGACAGATCTGTGCCTCTTAGACAAATCGCGTTTTTGTTCATTACGTTCCTGACGTTGATGAGGCTCATACCTTGAAGTACGTTTCTGTGTTTCCTCTTTAGATTGTTCTTCCTGCTTAGGTTGTTCTTCTTCTTCTTCTTCTTCTGACTCCTCTTCACTCGATGTGTCTTCAACTGTCTGTTCATCTAATATTTGTAATTCGCGTCTCATACCTTCTGTCAATACACCAAGATTAATCGCTGTGAAATAATTAATGGCGTATCTGATATCGTCGGGATCCTCCTTTGGGAATAACCCACTTAGATACGGTTGTATATAACTTTCATCTAATCTTGCTCTTAATTCACTAATACCAATTTCAAAAACAATTTCTTGAAAGAGAAATTTAACAAAAATTCTTAATTGGGCTGTACTATCATTCTCAGTCATTTTAATATCATTCAAGACTTCAAATCCTAATAAATCAGTACTTAATAAATGACCCCAAAATTTACCACTATTCCTTAATTCATTTGGTTCTAATTCATCCAAGGTATTAAGTCTTTTGTGAAATGTGATAATAAAAGCATCTTTCCAAGTTCGATGGGCACTTAATAATTTTTCAGTTATAAGACCATAAAATTTTGAATATGTCGCCTCTTGAATCATTGATCGTTCTAATATCTCACTAACAGATTGTTTATCCGAGTCAGGAACCCTCATTTTTAATAATTTATGAGCAGCTTCATCACCAGATAATGAACTCTTTAAAGTAAGATATATTTTTTTTTTAAATTCGGTGGTTTCTGAATCTGTCATGTTATGAACAACAATTGTCTCTGTATCCTCCATTCTTAATTCTTCTCCATTTGTTACTCTTTTCTTTACAAATTCATTTAGTTTATTATATGTCTCAACCTTTTGATCATATTTTTTGGTAGGAACAAACTCTCCCAATTTAAAATTAGGTTGTATACTGAGGAAATCTGGATCAATAAACACTAGTATAGCGTGTTCAGACCAATCGTCTTCAATATGAAATGGTCTCTCTAATAATTCTTGTTCTGGAATATCTTTATATTGTTTCTGTCTAACTTCGAGAACTTGTTCAATGTCATATATTGTCCTTGAGGATAAATTACGATTATTTTGCAATAATTGCCTTAATTGGTCTACCAACTGATTATGAATCTCTTCACTAGAATCTAATAATTTCTTACCACAATTCATTAAAGTTGTACAAATGAGTGACATACTTGCTTCCTGTCTTCCTTTGTCTTTTGTATTTTCTATCTCCTCGGACATTGATTGTAAAGCATAGAGAATGACCACCATGTGAACTGTATCGTAGTTATAAAATTGAGATAACAATGTCATCATCCAAAAACATTCGTGGTATTTGGCCTTCTTAAAATAAAACACGAATCTTCTAACACATTCATCTATAAGTGATTGACCAAATTCAGGATAATCAACATTAATACAACTTGCCAGTAAAGCAATTCCTCTTGGGTTATATTTACCTGTTAATAAAATGTTTATCAAAATATCCTTACCAAATACAATATTGCTATTAAATATTTGTTGATATGTATCCAAGGCATCGTAATTATGCAAATTTTCCAGTACATCAGTTATATGTTTTCTAATGGATGACCATTCCTCCCTTTGTTTCTCAACAGGTGGTTCATATTCTTCAGATAGCGTCTGCATTATACAATAGTGGTATGAATATGCAAGTTGTAGGTACTATTAAAACTGTTTGAAGGTGTAAGAAGTCTTGAATTAACTTTTAATCAAACTGCGTATTCTTAGGTTTCTCGGTGAGGATTTTCTAGCTCATCTCTTATTTACACAGTTTAAGAAAAAAAATTATAGTGAAGGGCGAAAACCATTATTATCCAAGGATCCACTTCAGTTTCAACATTAGAAAATAAAATGAACTTTCAAGTACAGACAACTAAAAGGGAACACACGTTTTCCTATTTTGATAATTTTCTGCCATATATATATATGTAAAATAATTGGCTTCAAAAACTATACCTATACTTATCGAATTTTGTATTATAACAAATTTCAATTGACAACAAAGATGGTAAGAGTCGGTGTTGTGATAAGCGATGTTTACAATTTAAACTACAAGAACATTACGAAACTTGCCGCCACATGCCTTGCAACTCATATAGATGAGTTTAAGCAAGGAAACGACGGTCAATTTGACATAATACTTCGTGATAAAATTCAAAGTTCACATCATTTAGATGATATTTTAGGTACGCTGTACAATTCAGTAAGAGAATACCTTATCGGTGAAAAGTTAGATCTTTTACCAATTAATATATTTTTAGGAAATTTTAACAGAGGACTAATACATTGGGATTTTCTATATGTCATGGACGGTGATATAATAGGAGATGAAGATGGTTTCAAATATGATAAGTTAAAAACAATCACGAACACAAAGGAATGGATCGAAATTAGGACACCAGATGAATTGGATGCAATTGAAAATTTTGCAAAGGATCATAATCGTCATAAAGTGTCTGCTTTAGGTGGTACATTTGACCATCTCCATGATGGTCACAAGATTTTGTTAACTGTGGCTGCTTTTTTAACATCCGAGAGACTTATTATTGGTCTTACCATTGAGGAATTACTTGTCAACAAGAAATACAAGGATCTTGTTCAAGACTTCGATACTAGAAGAGAAAATGTGGTGAACTTTTTGAATACTTTCAAACCAAGTCTTAAGATAGAAATTATACCTTTGAAAGATGTATGTGGACCAACAGGAACAGTACCTGAAATAGAATGTTTAGTAGTAAGTAGGGAAACTGTAAAAGGTGGGGAAATTGTCAATAAGACAAGAAAAGAAAGAGGTATGTCCCAATTGGATTTATATATTGTCAATGTCCTGGGTGGCAAGGAGGAAGATGGTTGGAAGGAGAAAATGAGTAGTACAGACATCAGGAAATTAGTTAGTTCGAGACAAAATTATTCTACAGAGATATAGAAATTACTCAGTGAAATGTGAACTTCATTTAGTGTGTATTTTAGTTAATCTGGTAAGTTTCCATATGTATATATATAGAAATACAACGTATTTATATGTAATAATGACAATAACGTGTGTTTTTTCACAAATCATTTTACATTTTTGTGGTTTTGTTTAATTTTAAAGTTTAGTAAAGGAACTTGAAATATCTAAACATACATGCTCCAGTAAACAAAATTTTATATCGAAAGTTAAAATCAATTATTGAATAAAATTTATAATTAAATTGTGAGATAATTTCTATTAATTGATCAATCATTATGAACTTATACCGTTTATATCTTATTATCCTTCAATTATGTTCTAAATGTGACCAATTACTAACACATCTGCATCGCCCGATTTCTAAAACTCTTGAGTGAAAATAGTCGATTACTTAAATGAGTATTTAAAATAAGAACACTCTTAGGACTAATATTCATATAATTGTTCAAAAGTGGCTGTTGGTTGCCTTTAATATCATATGTTTGGTAGACCTAAGTAACAATTCCTTAGCCTCTACGGATCTTTCTGTGCGATGACGTTCTGGTTACAAATTTTTTTCTTTCAAAATCAAAATTGATTTTGTAGATGCCTGTCGTTATAATCATTGACTGGCAAAGAGTAACAAAGACTGGTTAATTGAGAGACGATCTTTTGTTATTCTCTAAGCCTGAATAAGAATATTATAATTTCTTGACTTATACTTGTAGAATTCTAATTTTCAAACAGAACATTAATCGCTATATCTTTATTGTAAGTTTTGGACTAACGTGAAAAATCATAGATCTATATTCTATCAAGGCAAGATCACCCATAAAAATTGGCAACTAGAGCCAACCAATACTATTAACATTGTTCAATATTTTTTTGCTATTTATTTACATATTTATTTTATAAAATAATAAGATGACATCCCATCAACCAGAGTCACCAAAGATATCTCCAAGAAAAATTTCAAATCCATCACCATCTCAGGGTGCCACTTCAGGTGAAGATACTATAAAAGAGAATTCAACATTTTCATTATCCCCAAATAGGCCCAATTCTGTACATGATAAAGTAGCTAGGCTGTCTATCCATGGATCAGATGAGGCTCACAAGAACTTATTGGAATCATTAGAATCGAAGGCTAATGGTCCATCGAAAAGAAGAAGATCAAGTGCACAACTCGTGTTACAAGTTAACAACAATAACAACCCTAACAACACATTGTCAAGAAAAAATAGTCTTACAAGCATGAAAGTAATTAAAAAAAAGAAGAAAATGAACAAACCTATGGAATTGAAAATTTTTGAGAGTGCTTTCAATAAGAAAATTTCTATTAAAGATTTAAGAGATTTAACCCTCTTTCTTATGAATGCAAACAATAATATGCCTCAATGGCTTAGATTGAAAAACAGACCACAGGGATTAAAGATGGTAGTTCTATTTATGCCGGGATTAGAACCTCAAGATTTTGAGTTACCATCAGGCAAATCTTTCTCTGCTGATCTACCATTTGAAAACCATATCTTCTTGAAGGGTAATGAAAATAAACATTTATTAGATAATTGTATATCTGTACCGATAACGGCACCTGGTTCCAGATTATCTTTGTTCTCATCATACAATTCGTTTATAAATGTTGGTTTAACTAAAAATGAAAAACAATTAAAGAAAACTGAATTGTCTAATAAAAAAGTTATCATTGATGATTTAATAATGAGATTGGATCAATTGGTGGAAAATGGATATCCTATCCATCCTTATACTGATGGTGTCACTGATGAAGATAGGTGCAAAGACATTGAACTAAGTAATACAAAAGAGAGTAATTCAATGTGGTATAATACTATTTCCTTCGATCATTCAGGTTCTCATATATTTGGATTAGATTGTGAAATGTGTCTTGCTGGTAAAGATTTTGTTTTAACAAGAGTTTCAATTTTAGATTTTCAAAATAATGTAATATATGATGAATTAGTTAAACCAGATGTAGAGATAACAGATTATTTAACCCAATATAGTGGTATTACAAAGGAAAAATTAGATCCAGTGACTACAACGTTAAAGGATGTTCAACATAAAATAACCAAATTGATAAGTTCTCAGGATATCTTAATAGGTCATTCTTTACAAAGTGATCTTCTTGCATTAAAACTAAGACACCCAAGAATTGTAGATACTGCTGTAATATATGATCATAAAGCTGGACCGCCATTTAAACCAGCATTGAAATACCTAGCATCAGAATATTTGAATATAAGCATTCAAAATAATGCTGAGGATGGTCATGATTCTATTGAGGATGCTAGAACATGTATTGAATTGACAAAATTAAAGATAATGAATGGGTTATGGTTTGGTATCTCAATCAACACAGAAGATTTATTCGTAAGATTAGGTGAGAAAAGTAGTAAGAAATCATTAATTTTAAATGATTATGTTTCAAAGAATTTTAATTCGAAGGATAATATTTATGTAAGTGGTTCCAAAGTTTCATCATTATCTAAAAAGATTCGATGTATTAATGATACTGAAATTTATGATAACATTCAATTACACATTGATGATTACGACATCTGTGTTGGTAGATTAAGAGAACTTGAGTTTAATAGAGGTTATTCACAAAGACGTCCACGGGCTGAAGCTGTAGATACCAAATCTAGTGATGAAATAATTAAGTCATGCAATGAAAGTATTAATAAAATATATGAAAAATTACCAGTGGGTAGTGTTATATTTTTAGTAAGCGGTTGTGGTGACACTAGGGATTTCAATAATATTATGCAAGAGATGAATACTTTGAATAAAGAGGATAGAATTGCTATGAAACAACAACGCGATGAAGAATTGGCTAATGCAGTAATAAAGGCAAGAGATAGTGTTGCCAGTATTATTGTCAAGACAGAATCTACTGCTTTGTATTGAGGTACCAAAACAACAACAACAGCAAATGAATTATATATACAATAAAGATAAATGTACATATATATATATATATATAAAGAAGATAATAAAATTAATGTGCGTTATAATAGAATAACAAATGTAAGCGTTATTTTTTATGTAGTTCAATTTTAATACAAATCCAGAAAGTAAATTAGTCCTTCATTTCAACATCTTGAGACTCTGGTACTGAATCTACTACAGATTCTTCCTTTGCAGGTTCAGTAGATGGGGAGTCTATTACGGGAGTCTCTTCTATTGTTGGAGTTTCATCAGCTGGAGTTTCCACAATGGGCGTTTCATCAATTGGAGCAGGTGTTTCAGTAGCAGCAGGTGTCTCTTCCACAGGTGTCTCTACAGATGGAGTTTCCCCAGTGGTTACAGCACTTTCCTCCAGGGGAGTCTCGACAGTTGGAGGTTCGACAGTTGTAGCGGCATTACTAGACGATAATCCCGGAATAGATTCACTACCACCAACAGCACCTCTAATATCATCAACGGATAACCCATTATTATTTGTAGAATATTTTGCTCTATCAAATTGAGATAAATTTAACGGTATTAAAGTATCAACCTTAGAAGAATTTGTGGTTTCTTCAATATTATCACTATTGACATCTACATTTGTACTTGGTTGTTTCCTTAACCAAGTCTTATATTGAAATGAATATTTATTTTCTTCATCAGCAGTTTGTTGAGATTGTGGATGAGCTAAGTGTTGTTCCTTCAAGGGACTAAACCAACTCAATTCCCAGCTTTGATTTTGATCCTGAGGTAAATAGTGACCTGATTGATTAGCTTTCTCTATTAATGCTTGCATCTTATCCGTTTTATTGCAAATACCGTCTCTGTATCATATTTCACTCAGTATGAGTACTATATATGTGAATTGTTAACTAAATGGCTTTTTAATGCTCTTTTGGTGTGTTGCTGCGCGTATTGAAATTTCCAATTTTATCAGCTCAAATGAGACTAAAATATACCGGAAACCTATTATTTCTAACGATAAAGAGAGAGAGAGAGAGAGAGAGAAAGAGAGTACTACATGTACATAAATTGGTATATATCGCCATGTATGGGTATCACAATCCCTATACTAACTTTACTTGTACTGCGACACACACAACATTCAGTGTGTGTGTGTGCTTTGAATGTTTCCTTGATATTCTGTAGAAACTAAACTCCATGTCACAACTGTATAAAAGTATCCATCACTAACTACAACGCGGGTATCAACCTTGCCTGAAGTAACAACAACAGACACCAGGAGGTGCATTCACTATGAGATCTTTTCAAGTTCTCATTTCACTTGCTATATTTGCTCCTATTTATGAATTTGTTACCCTCTTAATCCCACCCACATCACCCACACACCGCACCATACTACCCAAAATCAACGCGTCAAACGAGCAAAGAAATTTGAGAGCTTTATTTTGCTGCGTTCGTTGTTGCCTCAAATCACTTTTCAGTAAATATAAATAAATATATATAATAGACATAAAAGTGGAAGAGACAGATACCGTTACTTCAATAATTGGGAAATAGGAGAACCTGATTAGAATTGGAATATATAAGTATCCAACAATCTATAATTTTGTGTGCCGTTGTACTCTTCGATAATGTCTGAACATATGGCTGTGCCTACTGCAATTCCAATTCCTAGCGCGATGATTTCTACTTCATCTGCCGCTTGGTTCTATCTTCAACAAGGTCTATCTAGATTACCTGGAGGTCATCATGTAATTAGTTATATTGAAAAAGCTACTCAGGATGATCCTTATAGAACAGCTGTCGAAGCAAGTTTGATTTTATATGGTATTTATTATTATCTATCAAAACCTCAGCAAAAGAAAGGTTTACAATCAAATAGACCAAATTTAACAAAACAAGAAATTGATTCTTTAATTGATGAATGGGAACCTGAACCATTAGTAGTTCCTCCTGTTAATGATAAAGAAACAGCTGAAAGATATTGGCGTTTAGCTAAGATTCCTATTGTTGAAAATCGTGGTATTAGTAAATATATTGATTTCACTAGAGATAATAAAAAAGAATCCTTTGAAAATGTTTTCAATTTATCATCAAATAATTTCTTAGCTTTAAGTGAAACTCCCGAAGTATTAGAAGTTGCAAAACAAACTATTAAAGATTATGGTGTTGGTGCATGTGGTCCTGCGGGATTTTATGGTAATCAAGATGTTCATTATAATTTAGAATATACTTTAGCTGAATTTTTTGGTACGGAAGCATGTTGTTTATATGGTCAAGATTTTGCTGTCTCTTCATCTGTAATTCCTGCCTTCACTAAACGTGGTGATGTTATTGTAGCAGATGATCAAGTCTCTTTAGCTGTTCAAAATGCCTTACAATTAAGTAGATCAACAGTTTATTATTTTCAACACAATAATATGGAATCCTTAGAAGAATTATTAGAACAATTAAATGAATCCGAGAAAAAAGAAAAACTACCTGCTATACCAAGAAAATTTATTGTTACTGAGGGGATCTTTCATAATTCAGGTGATATTGCACCTTTACCAGAATTAGTTGAATTAAAACAAAAATATAAATATAGATTATTTGTTGATGAAATGATGTCCTTAGGTGTTTTAGGTTCTACAGGTCGTGGTTTACCAGAACATTTTAATATGGACCGTTCAACTTCAATTGATATTACAGTTGGATCTATGGCAACAGCTTTTGGTTCTTCTGGTGGATTTGTTCTTGGTGATACATTTATGTCAGAATATCAACATATTGGTTCCAATGCTTATTGTTTTAGTGCTTCTTTACCTGCTTATACTACCACTGTAGTTGATAAAACTTTACAAATTATGGATAATGATAATTCAACAGTACAAAATTTACAAAAATTATCACGTAAAATGTTTTATTTTTTCAATTCAAGAGTTCAATTAAATGAATTTTTTATATTAAAATCATCAGAATTTTCACCAATTGTACATTTAGAATTAAAAGAATCATTTAGAAATCTAAAATTTAATTATACTAGAGATTCTTTATTTACTGAATTATTAAATTTACAAAAACGTAAAATTTCTGATGTTTTCATCGAACCATATGAAAATGAAGAAATGTTTTTACAAGAAATTGTTGACGCTATCTTAGTTAATCATAATATCTTAATTTCAAGACATACAATTGTCTTAAAACAAGAAACTTTACCAATTGTACCTAGTCTCAGAATCTCATGCACAGCAGCAATGACTGAAGAAGAATTGTTAAACGCTTGTGAGAATATCGTTACCACTATAGTCAGACTATGTACTGAGTAAATTAGAACGTTCTCACTCTCCTCGTACAATAGATCTCATAATATTTAAAAACATAATTTTATATACAAAAATACATCATTCATCATCTCGATACCATTCATCATCAGCCTGGTCGTTCGGTGTGATGCGCAGTCAAAAGTTCTAAAACTTTCGCCCCGGAGCGACACCTAAATTTCGGACTCAGCCACAGATAAATTTGTGCCAAGATTTGTAACAGAAAAACTAGTCAGATGATGAGTAAATATATTTTTACTAAAGGAAGAAGGAGTTGAGACAGAGGGGGGCTGAGAGTTTGAGCCTTTTTTACAAGTATTCTCGAGGAAGGTATATAAAAAGGGAGAAGTTGGAGACACTTTCTTGATGAGACTGTTTTAAATAAACTATAACATAAATAAATTACTACAACTACTATATATATATATATATATGAATAATGGTACATTTTAGAAGAAAGTCTAATCATAGCGGGTCTGGCGACTTACCAGACGCAAATATAGGTCATAGACCTCAAAAATCTGTTGGTAGTGGTGACTTGAAAGTGACTAAAGAAGAAGCCGCAAGGTTTAAAGTTAGAACCGCCTCAGTGAATGATCCTATCTTAGAAGCTGTTCAAGAAGCTCAGCCTTTTGAACAAGCTGCTGACACATTTAAGACTAATATGAATAGAAGATCTTATTTTGATGCAGAAGATGGTTCTAGAGTTCAAGCTACTGATGTTTTTGGTAATATTATTGAAATACCAGATATATCTAATCCAACTAGATCAAGAGATGAAAGACCCCTAGATACAATTCGTGGATTCGAATATGCCATAACAGGTGACCCTCAGTGGGCTCAACAAATCGAAACTCCATATTTAGGGTTTAATGTTAGACAAGATTTCCCATTAGGGAACCCTTATGATAATTATATCGAAGCTAATGGTGGGATGGGAACTAGTCAAGGTAAGCAATCTCAAGGTATTTATCAACCACCTCAACCAACTGATATGGATTCAAAGAAAAAGAAAAAAAGAAATTGGTTTGGAAGAAAGAAAAAAAATTAATTACATTATTTCCATTAAAATTTCTTTCCAAATAACTAAAAAAATAAGCAAACACAGACAATATTCAATTTACATATATTATATATATATATATATATATATATATTTTCCGGCAAAAAGGTTACAAAAAAAAATTAATAAAAATAATAAAATTACAAAATAATAAAATTACTTTACTTAGAACTCTATGATTTAATGCTATATATCACATAAACTACTTTCATTTACTGACATCCATGTCAATCCTTCTCTTTTAGTCTGTTACGCATACATCTCTCTTATTACTCTGACCGAGCTACTTCCACTGTTAAAAAACGAATATTATGGAAAAATAAAAAATTTTTTCAGCTCATCGAACTTTTTTTTTCCCAGATTCTGCACAATGACTAGTTGTGACATATAAAGAGTGGAACGATAACATTTCATTGAAACTTCCAAATCAGCAAAACAGGTGAGGACGTTGAGCACTGAACCGATGGCAAATCCTAAACAACAAAGAAAACAGAGAGCTTTGGGTTCATCCCTAGAGATGGCTCAATACTTGGGCGCAGGTACTAACAAGATTAAGAAGAGAATTAGAGATATTGAAAGACTCCTGGTGAAAAAGAAGGATATCTTACCAGATACTGTCTTACTTGAAAAGGAAAGAACATTAGAGGCTTTAAAACTGGAATTAAATAGTGCTGAATTGAATCAAAAAGCGAAAAAATATTCCTCTAAATATCATATGGTTAGATTCTTTGAAAGAAAGAAAGCCCTTAAGAAATATAATCAATGTTTAAGAAAGATTGAATTGATACAGGATGATGAAAGAGAGGCTTACAACAAAAGATTATTAGGCAGAAAAATCGATGTTTGTTACGTAGTTAACTTCCCAAAGACTCAAAAATACATATCATTATACCCTTCAATGGATACACCAGAATCTGAGGACTCTAAATCTTTCAAACAAAGAAAGATAATTCGTGATCTTATTACCAAACAACTAGAAGAAGGGAAACTACCTGTCTCTTTTGAAGACATATTGAAGGGTAAAACCCTTGACAAGAACACACATGGTGTTACTGTGGAGGACAATAATATCCAACAATCTGCAGGCAAGAATGTCAAGAAAGGAAAATCAAGAAACGAAGAAAGAACAGAAGAAGAAGAACAAGAAGAGGAAGAAGAAGATGATTTCTTTGAATAATGTTCTTCATAGAAAAAAAAATTGTACATTATATTCACGCAGTATATTCATTTACGTCTATATACATATATATCGATCATTGCATATTTTAAATTTTCACATAAATTCAAATTAGTTGATGACTTAAGTGGTATTTCAAATCCATTGCGTCATTGATTAAAATGAATTCCATTTTTTCGCCTTGAATCTCTTCTGGAATAATCAAATCACATCCAACGACGATAGTTTTACCAATTTGTCTTGGTTGACATCTCTTAACCATCAACAGTTCTTCACCTTGATATGCAATGCAGAACCATACCTCCTTTTGAGTTTTTGGGAATTTATCACAGTATATCTCAAAGTTTTTATTACTTTTACCAAAGGCATGTTTACTATAAAGTGTCAATTGGCCAGCGTCAGTTTGCTTTTCAAAATGAATTTCATCTAACACTGGAATCCTTTGGCAAATATGAATGAACTTACCTCTTTCTTCAGTAGGGATATTGAAACGCTCCATAATTGGTTGTAATCTCTTAACACCATAATGACCAAGTTTTTCAAGAGTTGTCAATTTATCATTTTCTTTAGTAAAATCTGTTGGGTAACCTGTTTCGTCAAAAGTCATATCTGTTCTACGTTTGATATCAATACCAGGAAGTAGACCAATTGGATCATCCTCATACCAATAGCCTTGTTTAATACATTGCATGGCTTTGATCATAGTTAAAACAGTTTTGAAATAACCGAGTTCGCTAGCAACATCAATAAATGCTTGTAAAATACGTAAAGATTGATCTAAGACAGATACTGTATCTTGTATGTAATCAGCAATAGGTAAATCAACACGACTCATATGTGCTTGCAATAATAAGAATGCCTTCACATGAGGATCCCACATTGGTAATTCATACTCACCATTAAATGTACTTTCCACAGAATACCTTAATCTTGTGGACATTTCAACATTCATTATAATTTCACCTCCTCTGACGGGAAGCTCGTTGTATTCAAAAGCTAATGATAACCATTTTAAAACCTCATTAAATGTAGCATTATTATGAATTTGTTTCAGCAATTGACGAATTGTTAAATGTGAAATATAGTAGTAAGAAGATATACCTAAAAATGGAGTTGCATTAATATCAGTACCATGTAACGATACACATTTAGATTCAGCCAAGTTATTCATTGTCGAATCCACCAATTCACTTAAATGTTTTGTAACACCAGCCTCACTAGTATCTTCTTCAATACCATAATATGTTGGGTTATGATGTACTCTACGGAAAAGGAAAGTCCAGTTTAAGAAATCCAACGCATCTTGTTTGTTTTTAATTGTACCTGAACTAATTTCAGCACCTAAATGATCATCCAATACTTTATGCAAAGAAGATTCAACCGGGAAACCAACATTCAGGAAATGTTTATAAAACATTTTTTTGGAATCTTTCGTATAAACAATCGCAGTACCTGATGTATCATAAGCTGGTCTACCAGCTCTCCCCATCATTTGTAAAATATCCGTAAGGTCCATATCACGGTAACCTTCAATTTTAGCATCAAAGAACTGAGTACCTTTAATAATTACCAAGTGTGCAGGTAAATTAACACCCCAAGCTAACGTAGAAGTAGCAATCAAAATTTGAATTTTGTTCATTTGGAACAATTTATGAGAAATGGAACGATCTTTTTCAACCAAACCAGCATGATGCAAACCGATACCAAATTGTAAAGCAAGCTTTAATGTATCATCCGTTACTTGAGAGATGTAATACTGCAACTCATCTTCATCATCGATATTTAAAAATCTTCTTGGATTATCCTCCATACCACACAAATGAATTAGATCTAATGCCGTTAATCTGGTCTGTCTACGTGATGCAACGAAAATTAGAGCAGGTTTGTTAGGAGAATGTTGCTTAATAGCCATGAATGCAGGTTTATTCATAGTTTTCATTAATGGACAGAAAGCAAGGTTGTCAGGGAAACCATCGATATACATTTTTAATGGCACAGGACGGACACTTGATGGAAAGTTGAATAAACCATTATTTTTGATACCTAACCAACTAGCCATATCATAAGCATTTGAAACAGCTGTGGACATACCCAATAAACGAATAGGAGAGTGAGTTTGAGAAGAAATGTAATTCATACGACTTACAATCATTTCTAAAATCGGGCCACGATCGCTTGCCAAAAGGTGAATTTCGTCCATGATAACCAAAGAAACATCTTGAACAAACTTACGTGTTTGCCAGTTACGTGATATACCATCAAATTTTTCAGGTGTTGTGATAACAATGGTAGCATCAGCAACATCACGAGGATCAGGAAGAGAATCACCAGTCAGTTCAACAACTTTATCACCAGTAACTGGGGTAACACGCTTCCTCCAATCGTCGACCCTTTCACGAACCAGCGCCTTCATAGGAGCGATATATACAATCTTTGAACCAGGGAAATCTCTAAAAGCGTGCCACATTGCCAATTCTGCAACTACAGTTTTACCTGAACCAGTTGGTGAACCAACGAAGACGTTGTCATTTGTGTTATATAGGGTATGGAAAGTCATAGTTTGCATTGGATTGAAATACTTGAATGGATAAATTGACTCGACAAGTGGATTTTGCAGTGCCTTGATAGGTAATGGTCTTAGTCTTTCTAATCTTGTCTGTAATGTCTCATTGAAGGGTCTTATTAAGTGTTGGAACGTAATGGCGTTGACTGATTCGCACCCAATCCAAGTATCTGATACAACCTTAACAACCACTTGAGGTGGTAATGGATCCGATAATGGGATCATGAAATCCATCTCATGAGGGTTATCTAATTGTCTTTTATTTAAAATGAATTTCTCAAAATGCAATATTTGAGATTTGTCAGATTCCTCAACAATAACCCAAAAAAACTGAGCGTTACCATGTATATAAGTATCCCACTTGAAAGCTGGGGTTAACGTTGTGTGAATTCTCATAACATTAGAGGTGATCGGGAATATCTCGGATTCGATATTAATTCTTGGAAAGCGGCTCAATATGCTATAGAGTCTTCCACCCATTTTGGAATTGTGTACCAATTCTCCCAATTCCTGAGACTCTAGGTCTAGAAGGTACTCCATCGATGGATTTTTTTCTCTGATCTGACGTATAATATTTTCTGGTAAGTCAAATTGACAAAGTGGATGGTCAAAGGCCCATATTCTCTTATCAATAGATTTGCAAATGTCAAGCATTACTTTTGAAAAATTACCCCATCTTCTGTTAATACCAATTAGGAATAATGCCCTACAGATTCTTACAGAGTTTTGAGCGACATAATTGGAATCTGATGACAGTGCCGAGTCGTTAATACGACTTTGTGAAATATATGCCTGCAGTAAAACGTTGGTTTTTCCTTGGGAGGTATCTAATGGACTTCCTATTTGACATGCCACAGAATTCTCAGATAATCTTTTTAATTCAGAAGATTCCTCCTCTCTAAATTTGATACCATCAAATTCACTACTCATACTGATCATAGATAATACATCGGCCTCTGTTGCACGAGGATCGCACATTTGGTTAAAAATTTCAATGGAGTCATTCAGTAGGTAGAAATCAGAAGATACTCTACCTAAGTCCTTAGGTATAAAGTGTGCTGATACTTCGTCAAAAACAATCATTTGAAGGGCGTGCAATCTTCTTGCAGCTGTAATAATCATATTCTTTCTCCTATCATATAATTGCGGATCTGACGCTATTTCATCCCAATCAATACCGTATGTAAACGGGTTTTTCTTCATTCTAACGAATATGTAAGTATAACCTAACCACTCAATAGCTTCTTCTACGTTAGTAACCGTTCCAAGTGATATTTCCGCATTCAAATTATCAACTAGTTTGGCACCAAATCTCGATTCAATCGGATGTTGCTGAGTAATCAACGACACATAATGGTCCAATTTATCATTTGAGGTACAGAGAATACCCGTACCATTTGCCGAACCAAACCCTGGTCTACCAGCACGACCAAAAATTTGGATGACATCAGAAATACCTAGGTCTATAAAACCACCCTTTTTGGAATCATAAACTTGAGTTCCCTTAATAATAACACAATCTGCTGGCAAGTTAACACCCCAGGCCAGTGTAGCTGTACAACATAGGACTTTCGTAGCACCTTCTTTAAATAATCTTTCAGTTAAGTTTCTGTCCGAACGAGACATACCAGCATGATGAACACCAAAACCAAACTGAAAAATTTCCTTTAAATCACGATCCCTATTCTTGGCAAGTTGTCTGGAGTAAATATCTTTTGCAGAAGGATCTGGTTCAAAATGTTCAATTTCGTGGTTTTCTTGGGCCATCTTAATAAACGTTCTTGCACTCTTAACTGTATCTTTTCTTGAATGTACAAATACCATCACTTGATAACCCATCTTTACCATCTCCAAAAGTTTATCGTACGAAACTTCGTCAATGTTTTTCTTACTTTGCATCGTACCTGATTTACCCCGGCAACCTAGTAACTGTTGCTCCAGTGGTTTGGGACGGAAGCACTGATCAAAATAAAACATACCTATTTGTCTATTGACACCCAAGAAATCAGCAACATCCATGAAATTAGGCAAAGTTGCGGATAAACCTAAAATACGAATCATGGACTGAGAACTTTCAACTTGTCTCAATGTACGGGCAACCAGGGTTTCAATGACGGAACCTCTGTCTTCATGTAACAAATGAACTTCATCGATAATGAGGAGTTTGACCTTAGAAACTAAGTCATTATCACCATTTGCTTTACGAGTAACCACATCCCATTTTTCGGGCGTTGTAACTATAATTTGAGTCTCAAGAACTTCAGCCTTTGTCAGCTGCATATCACCAGTTAATTCTCGAACTTTAATGTCGAAAATAGATAATTTTTCGCTAAATTTAGAGACAATTTCTGCAGCTAAAGCTTTTAGTGGAGCAACATATATAACTTTAAAATCATCATATTGAATGTCAAGTTCCTCTCCCTCTGTAGTGGTAGAATATTGCTTAATAGCATTTAAAATCGTTAAAAGAGCAATATCCGTCTTACCAGCACCGGTTGGAGCACAGATTAACATGTTTTCGTTAGTGGTATACGCAACAGGATATACCAGAGTTTGAATTTGATTCAATGTCTCGTATTTAAAAACTGAGCGACATAGAAAGTCTAGATCTTTTATTTTCAATAGTTTGGCGTATAAAAAACTTTTATTCTTCTCTGGATCAGGAGCAGGTATAATGATTTCTTCATGAGCTTGATATGTCATCCTTGTAGTACCAACAGGTAATGCAAATTTTTGACCTCCAATCGAAAGTGCGGAGGAAGTATTGGATTCATATTTTCTGTAGACATGTGGATATTTTATTACCTTCTGAGCAGTATCTAACTTGGGATTCTTAGCTCTAGCAGCATTTTCAAGAACTTGATTTCTAATTCCTTCTTGAGTAAGTCTCTTATTCGGATTCGCTGCATCTTGAATCATAAATATAGTCTCTTCAAGGGGAATTGATTTGATAGTGGATTGATTCTGAATCAGGAACGAAATCAATTCGATATTAGAAGCGCCAAGGAAGTCTAATAATTCCTTTTCTAACACATTGGAACCATTATTGTACACAATTTGTAATAACGACTCAGTAAAAACGTCTTTCGGTAATAAGCTATCAGCTAGATCGATCAGTTTCCCAAATTCCTTATAGAAGTTATTGTTACTATTACTGGATTTATATTTCTTTATGACCTTTTGAAGATGTTCGTAAGAGACATCGTTAAACTGATCGTATATATCATCCCATTTGTTACGATCTTGAGCCAAAACAGCTAACTTTGCTCCCCCATTCTTGTCAATACCTGTCTTTTTGACCTCGTTATCAACTTCCGGTGTATATGTCCCTAACTTTAGATTTAATTTGTCCACAGTATCGACCATTGATTGCATAGCAATCATGTATGATTTCGAGGAGTCTACCGAGTAGGACGTCGACATTATCTTACAGGATACACTTAATAGGTGTTAGATATATTAATTGGTTTATATGTATATATACTAATATATATGTTTTCTGTAACACTGTGTGCCACTTTTATCAACCATTGTTATAATATTCGCCCCAATTATTATTTTTCAGCACCTACTAAGCTTAAGGCCTATTCAAAAATAAATTGAATAAGATATTATTGAAAATTCTCTTCTTTCATGATGAAAAATATTCTTTGAGGAAAAGTATAAACATAAGGACTGCTTATATATGAAAATACATAAATGTAAATCTAGAGGTCATTGCTGCCCTCTTTTATTGAGCTTACTGATATAGGATTCTAGACGTGCAAGGGTTTCTGATTTATCCCATGATTGTCTGTCCTCCCAGATGATTCTAATTACCTTAGAATATATATTTTCAAGTGCAGTCACTGTGAAATCGTCAGTTTCCTTGATTAAACTTGTGACTACTTCGTCTAGTCGTGTCTTATCTAGTATTACGATCCTTGTATCTTCCTGTTTTGGAGGGGAGACATCTTTAGGCTTCTCATTCAATTCCTCAGTTGTGGGCTCGCTATTAATTTGTGGTTCTTTAGCTCCAGATTTTTCTATTATTGTGTCTAGTTTTGGTTCCACATGAGTTTTATCACTATTCGAAAGAGGTAGAAGAGCTTCCCCCGAAACCTGGTTTTGATCGGTTGTTTTATCAACTGACTCATCTCCTTCTGTAGTAATATCATTGACCTTTTCGTCCACATCCGCAGAAGAATGGGTTTCACCTTTTTCAATTACAACTGGCTTTGTTACGTCTACTTCATTTTGCTCGTTATTGAATGGGTTTTCGGGTATAACAGTATTCTCATTTACTTGAAGCTGTGCTTGGACTTGGCTACCTGCACCAGTACTGATCTCAGTTGCACCAACAGCACCAACATTATTTCTCGTAGCGAATTCTGTTGTCGGAGCATCCTCAGGATTTGTTTCTTGACCAACTTCTTTAGTGTTAGTCTTAACATTGTTAGTTAACTTTTCTTCTTCTAATTGTTTTATGTATAGCTGCTGTCTTTCGTGGTCTCTCTTTCTTGTTATCTTACATTCCTTGATAAGTTCAGGAGTCGAAATATCCTCAATACCCATCTGAGCATTTGCAAACATTTCTGATGCCTTAATTACACGTTCTCTATCCCCAACAGTCATTGCATCCAAATAGATAAGCTCGATGTCTTCCAAAAATTGTTTTGGCTCTGAATAATAACCGTTCCACAATCTTTCTTCGATAATGTCCAAATCCATATTGAAGAATTTCTTACCCGTAGCGATTTCTAGAATCATATCACCTTGTTTGACATACGCTGGTTGATAATTTGGATCGGCTGAAGGTTCAAATAAATGAACAAGGAATGAATCATCAATAGTTGGTTTTCTAAACCTCTTGTACCTGTTTTTGAATAGATCCATTAAACCAGATAATTTTATCTTAACTACATTCTTTAGTTTCATATCCTGATACTGGAATTTCTTTAATTTCCTTCTAAGGATCTCATCTTCCGGTAATGGATCCCCATTTTCGTCCAAATTTTCTGGTAGCAAATTTGGAGAAACTACAGGGAGTTCTTCCAACGGTTTTGTTCTTTTCCTTTCAGTAACAAACTCAGTCGGTTTCATTTCTAGGATAGTAGAAATTGCCTTGAAATATTCCAATCTTTCCATAGTTTGCGGTTTCTCGATGTTAAAAATGTTATCTTGGAAGTACAACTGGGATATGGTTTCGTCATAACTTAATTCTTCCGCGGGACTATCAGCCAAACCCAATAGTAATACTTTCTCTTTACTCTTCAGTGATCTAACTAAACTAGCTAAAGTAGACAGTGCACTTGCGGGAATAGACCTGGCCCAAATGTCAATATTTGGAATAAAAATAATAGATGGTTGTCTTTTACGTGCCTCTATAAAACCTTGAACAATGGCAGCGTCAATAGACCTATTACTTTCAGATGCTAAACTTCCTAAATCCAATTTTTGTACATTATAATGCTCAAGATGATTTAAGATCGCAGCACCTATATACTGTTGGCCATTCCCTTGCGAGCCAGTAATTAGCATTCTTGGATTACAAATTTGAGATTCTCTAATCTGGTCAAGTATTTCGTATTTATTAAGCCCACCAATTGTTGTATTTTCTGTTTCGGAATCAGAATCCTCATAATCAATGTAGTGCTGTATCGTTGTAGCTTTATCAGATTTATCAGATTTTTCATCAGAAAGTATACCATTTAATACTGTTTTAATGCTACAAAATTGTTTCTCTAAAAGTGGTAATACAGATTTTGGTAATGGTTCTGCAACACTTCCAGTCTGTCTAGCAGACGAAGGAACAATTTTTTTCAATGCAAACATGAAATCTTTGTGATTAACACGGATTTTCTTCGGATCTACTAAGAGTTTATCATTACTCCTATAAATCTGTGGGTATTTTCTTTGAATACTCGACAGGGCAGCTTCTGTACAAAGAGCCCTCAAATCAGCACCACCATATCCTTTTGTTAACTTAGCTAGTCCATCAACCAACTTTTCTGGTAATTGTGGATTCCATTTCTTTGTTTGGATTTTCAAAATGGTAGCCCTAGCTTTTTCATCCGGTAGTGGAAAATAAAATTCCCTATCAAATCTACCTGGTCTTCTAAGAGCTGGATCTACAGCATCTGGTCTATTTGTAGCACCAATAACGATAACTTGCCCTCTATTGTCCATACCATCCATCAATGCCAACATAGTGGAAACAATACTGGCATGGATTTGTTCCTGCTTTGATGATCTCACTGGTGCTAAACCATCGATTTCATCAAAAAAAATGATAGAAGGTTGTTGTTTCTTAGCTTCTTCAAATAACAATCTCAATTGTCTTTCAGCCTCACCTACCCATTTGGATAAAATATCGGCACCTTTTCTCATAAAGAAAGTAATCTTTCTCGACTCTGAGGAACAACTTGCAGCTAATGCTCTGGCCATTAAAGTCTTACCTGTACCTGGAGGACCATGGAAAAGAACACCCCTTGGAGGCATAATATTAAAATTTTGATACAATTCAGGATAAAGTAATGGTAAAGTCACCATTTCTTTCAATTGATCAATATAATTATCCAAACCACCCACTTCATCAAAAGTGATATTCATATCTACACCAAGTGGATCTAAATCTGCAATTTCTGGTTTCTTTTTTGATTTTTTTAAGGGATTTTCCTTCTTTTCTTTTGGAGTTGCACCTAATGGTAATATTTCATCATCAGATGAATCTGAATCCAGGATCAATTTGTTATTTTGATCATTTCTATTTATTGCGGAAGTACCGTTTGTATTACCATAAAAATTTGTATTCTGCCCAAAGATTGTAGTGACATCATTACCCCCAAACGGACCCCCTGTTGGAAATAATCTTCTTACTGGACCACCTGAATTCCAACCTCTACCACCACGACGAGCTGGAGATACATTCACAAAGGATCCCGGTTTCTGTTTCGTTAAATATTCTTCTGCTGTTGCAGCTGTTAATAAAGGTGGGATAGTATAATCTACGGGTTTCGTTCTTTCACGTAATGATCTTTTTTCATTGATTGGACTATCTTCTTGTAATTCTCTAATTTCATCTGCTAAAGTAACATGTTTACCATTATAATCATCTTCATCAGTTTGAGCCTCTGGAGTATGACCCCTCATTGAGGTACTTCTAAGGTTTCTTCTAGGTGGAGTCTCTGCTTGTTGAATATGTCTTTTTTTATTTTTTCTAGTTGTTCGTCTTCTATTAGAATAATATAAAGCTTCTTCATCATCGTCATCTATCGTCGAACCTTCTTCATCATCGGGGTCAGGAACTACAAAATTTCTATCCTTCCTATGTTGTTCAGCAGCCAGTCTTCTCTTTGAATCTCTATTATTATACCCTTCACTATATTCATCATCAAAATCATTATCATCCTCATCTTCCAATTCATCATCCAATTCTTCTTCATGGAAACTTTCATCGTCATCATCATAATGTGCCTGTTTTCTTTTCCTTAAATTTCGTTTTCCATTATTGGCGACATCGTCATCGTCATCGTCATCGTCATCGTCATCATCATTTCCATAATCAACATTGTTAATGGTGGTATTTGTAGGCACTTCAATATCATCCATATTAAAAGGTAATGAGAGATTTGGTTGTTCCTTAATGGGTACAGTTGTATCATTATCCACTTCTGATGTATGCTCCACAAGTTCATCGTCATCATCATCAAATATATTATCCATCTCTGCATAATTGATTCTTCTTAATGATCTTGTTGTAGTGTGAGTGACACCATTTTCATCTGTAATTTCATCGGGATTCGAATCTTCAGGACCTCGATTCCTTAAATTTCGTGGCATTTTATTTTTGCTTATTTTTTTAATTAATGTTACAAAGTTAATTCTTGTTATCCTACTATATTGTTTTCTTTAATTAGGTACAAGCTCTTTGAATAATTTTTAAAAAATTGAAGGGAACTAAGCTTAAAGTTGAATTGATATTAGTATGAAGAAAAAATAAAGGACAAAAAACCTGTAACCTGCATAATAATAACCTGAAAATTACATTTAAATTAACCTAAGGCTAAGAACATAAATGAAATGAAAATAGAAATTTGGTTCCCGTTACATTTTATTATTATTGTTATTATTTTTTCGTGTTTCATTTATTCCATGAGAGACAGAGAGGGAACAACTTGGCCAAATTTCACTTCACCGAAAAAAAACCAAAAATCCACACTCGCATAACAAATCATAATGTACGACGAGAAGAGAAACCACATAATATCTAGAACCTTTAATATAATCAATATCATAACCAAAACATTATACATCAAATGATATTCGATGAGAACATACCTATATTAATTTATCTTCATTCAGCAGAGTTTTAACAGAACTTTTGTCTGTTTCAATCAGTAGGCTGCCAAAACATATAGAAATCTTGTATTTTACCAAAGGCGGCTAATCGATATATCTTTCAGCAATGATACATCTAAATAAGTATATGAAGTAAAGAGAAAGACAACAGGTACACATACCAACGACCCTATTATCTTAACACATATGTATCCACTATAGCTAGCTCATCAATTCCATCAACTAATCAGTTTGAATATTTTAAATAAAACTATCTTACTATATGAAAGAATAACTAATCTTTCTTACCGAGCGCCTTCGGAACTTAATTGAAATAGTTTATTTTAGGGCTTCTCTCTACAGGCCAAATAAGACGTGAGAGTGAAGAAAAAACAGGCGCAAGAGCAATAAATCAAACCAATAAGGAGATTGACAGTAGAACAAGAAGAGGACTCACCAATATCACATTGAGAAACATATTTATACATTTGCATTTTTTATATACAATAAAAAGGGTTCCAATATAGAACTCTATATTATTTTTTTTACTTGAAAGAAACACATACCATACAATCAAAAGAATGTCAAAACAAAAATACAATGATACTCAAAGTGTGCCTCCAGATGACGAATTGCCAAGTTACGAGGATGTCATCAACTCAGAGACACAGCAACAACAACAACAAAATCATTCGACTCCACAGCTGAATAATAATTATAGACCACCAGCTCCTCCAAGACCACCTCGCCCTTCAAACAACAACAATAACAACAATGGTAATTTACATAATCATCATTCAACCGGACCACGTATTCCATGGGTGTATCCATCTGGATTCTACTGTCCTAAATGTAATAATACAGGTTACAAGATCAAGAATGGTAAATCATGTAAATCATGTTGGAGAAGATTTGCACGTCAAAACAATGTTAATATGGCACCATCAGGCTATGGTAACTATTATCAATCCTCGCCTATATACCAACAACCAATGTATCAACAACCTCAGCAACCTCAAAGACCGTTATATGTAAGACCTGGAGATCCAAGAATTGGTGGTGTAATATGTGGTAATTGTAGGGGTTCTGGAAGAATACGGTTCTTGTTAGATGAAGATATATGTGGTGTTTGTAATGGGTTAGGAAGGATCATCGGTTAATGAGGCTCAATTAAAGATCAACCATCAATATTAATACCTGTCTTTTGAAGCTTTACATTGGTCGTATTTACTATGATGGGTTCATCCATTTCACGTGACCGTCAACTTTTTTCCCATATGAATACAATACATTTCTAACAAAATACGTAAGTATCATCTAAGCGGACAACTATTAGTGAGACTTCTCACCTCTTTCTCATATACTTCCCAATTTGAAAAAAAGACATTAATAGTGATATTTAAAAAGAGAGGAAAGGACTGTGACTCTTCCTTTCCCAAAGGATGGCTACTGCAGTAACTCTTAGAACAAAAATTTTCAGCTTGTTTTTTTTTTCTCGCATTTTACTGAAAAATATTTCCATTTTGAAGTCTCACATGGTGAAATTGTGATTGTTCAGCGTATTTTACTGCGTGAAAATTGTTGATGATGCGGTCCTTACATGGTAAGTAGACAAACATAGGGATATGGTTCACATCTCTCAAGCCTAGCACTGTTTTCTTTCTCAATTGTAAAACTGTGTAGAGACCATATTGTGTCTAAGATGCATCTTAGACACTTTCAATATACCATTTAACTTTTATCATATATATATATATATACATACATACATACATACATATATATATGATACCTGGAGTCTAAGAAAGTTTTCCGTCATATGTATATCTCTATATATTACGTCCTTACTAACTGCGTAATAAATTGAAAAATAACACAACAACAGTCAAAACAAATCATATAAACGTAAAAATAATGCCTGAAGGTCATCATCATCATGAACATGTTAATTCTGCCAATTCTCATAGTGAGTTAGCCAAATCTGTTGTAAGGAGTTCTACTCCATTGAATCAAAGACCTGTTTCCCCTTATACTTTGAATCCAATTGTCGAGGAAGATGGTTTCTCATGGCCAAGTTTCGGAACTAGACAGAGAGCTGAAGAAACTGAAGAAGAACATCAAAAACGTATTGAACGTATCTCTGGTGCTGTGAAGACAATTCTTGAAGAAATTGGGGAAGATGTCGAAAGAGAAGGTTTACTAGATACTCCACAACGTTATGCAAAAGCAATGCTATATTTCACCACAGGTTATCAAACAAATATTATGGATGATGTAATTAAAAATGCTGTATTTGAAGAAGATCATAATGAAATGGTTATTGTACGTGATATTGAAATATATTCTCTTTGTGAACATCACTTAGTACCCTTTTTTGGTAAAGTTCATATAGGTTATATCCCAAATAAGAAAGTTATTGGTCTTAGTAAATTAGCTCGTTTAGCAGAAATGTACGCAAGAAGATTACAAGTTCAAGAACGTCTTTCAAAACAAATTGCTATGGCTTTACAAGATATTTTGAAACCAATGGGTGTTGCTGTAGTGATAGAGGCTACTCATATGTGTATGGTATCTAGAGGTGTTCAAAAGACTGGATCATCCACAATAACGTCGTCTATGTTAGGTTGCTTCAGAGCTCATAAAACAAGAGAAGAATTTTTGACTTTATTAAATAGAGGTCGTTAATAATAATTTTATTTCATGAAACAAATGTATTCAAAAATGTTTGTTATTATTTAGTATATTCTAACCATATAGATTTAAAAAACAACCACAACCACAACCACAACAACAACTGCAACTACAAGAAAATAAAAATTAAGAGTCTTTAAAGTACATAATCCGTCATTATGAATATTGTATATATTATTATTTTTTATTATTAATAATTAGTTATCTTGGAAAAAAGATAAGATCTTTAAACCTGGAAGGTCCCTGTTTAAAGTAGTAAATGTTTGATTCCACGATGGGTGAGTTTTTGTTCTGTTCTTTGTAATTCTGGAACTGGAATGACGTACCATGCAGTTTCAGAATTACTGTTAGTTGTATCTTTTTCAAGATGAATTGAAGCAATTACACCTTTTTGAGTTACTGGATATTGTTGTCTTTTTTCACTCATGTTATCCCCATTCGATTTCAATTTGGAAATTATATTTGGTGTAACTCTATCATTTATATTGAGATCTAATATACCTTTCAAATAACTATTTTCCATTACATTTTCAACAGGAATAATATCTGACCAATTTCTTCTATTCATAAATGAATCAATATTTCTCTTGGTTACACCATCAACATCATATTCAAATAATGGAATTGTATCCTCATGAGTTTCAAAATCAAATGTATGTAATCTTGCTCTAGATTGAAGTAATTTTGCCATTGCATCAGGTGGGGGTGTATTGACAACTGCACTTGATATTATATTCAACATTAACCTAATATCTTCTTCAGGTTTAGTCAAAATATCTTTATTTACTTCATCCTTCGATCCTGTGACATGACGACGATGAAGTTTACTTCTAAATCTACCAACTGATGCTAAATGAACATCACCAGATAAAATTGTTATTCTAATACCATGTTTAGCACCAAAATCTTGTAATTTAGTAATTAAATAATTACGTTCCTTTTTATGATGTCTTGCACACCAGTGATCATTTAAATCATCTAATAACTCCACGTCACCATTAAATTCATTAACTAAACCTCCTGCAATAATTCCCTTTTTCGATAAATATTTTAATGGCACTAATAATTTTGACGAAAACAGCCATTCTAACCATACTAATCTTGGATATGCAATTGGAACTCCTAGCATTACTAAAAGATGGTCCAATTTACCCCTTTTAACTTCTTGTTCTAAATTGTTAAAGATTTTATTATATGTATCATCACATAAAATTTCCTTTAATTTACGTTCAGTTCTACAATCTAATCCTAATAAAGCCATAGACGGACCTAATCTAGTCATTAGAGAATGTGATACTTCTCCAATATAAGGACCTGGAATGTTACCTAAAATCCATTGACTTGAATTTAAATATGATTCTTTATCAACATTAAGATCATTGGAAACTTGATGTTGAAATAACATATAATATTTATAAGCAGCTTTACCAATTGAACTAAATACATCAGTTTTCATAAAAGCATCACTATATGATCCAAATCCATCAATAATATCATGATCATCCCAAATATTTATAGATGGAATTGTGGCCATTGCCAAAGGGAAACAACGTTGTGTTGTCTTTGAATCATCCGTACTTCCATGCCAATGACCAAAACCATACCATTCTAAATATTCTTTCAAATAAAAATTTTCTAATTCTTTTCTAAATTCTGGTGTTACTTTTGTACTAGATTTGGCTAAAGGTTGTTTAGTCTCTAGCCAATTTTTAACTTTGGTGCAATAAATTTTAATTTGATCACTATAAATTTGATCACCACCTCCTAACATAACATTATAATGAATCTTTGAATGTTTTTTTAATATATCAAACCATAATGAACCGTTAAATTTTTTTGTATCAACAGATAATGAAAAACCATTACAAGAATATGCAATAGTATTAAAATTTTTTGATCTTGAAGGAATGAAAAATCTATAGTTTAATTTAAATTCTCCATCTAATGCATATTTTATCATTTGTTCTTGTTCTCTTAATGGAATTTGTATAGAATATCTATAAAATTGGAAATTTCCATTTTCTAGTTGATCAGTATGAAACAATTGTGATGGAAATTCAGTAATATCCGATAAAACCAAATTACTTCCATCATTTAAAGAAGCAATATTTGCAGGACCAGATATATAATTAATAATCGGTGGTTTATTTTCAATTGGATTATTTGGTGTACTCTTTGTAATTATTAAAATTGAACCATTATATAAAAAGTTTGTGTAATCGATATTAATTAGACGCAAAATGGGACCACAAACTATACCACTTTCAGGAATTGGGGAACCATCAACACATGTATTACTACCTTCCACTTGATCACTATACAACGTTTCAACATCCCAATTATCAAACCATTCGTTAACGTTCATATTTTTTTAATCAATCTAAAAGTTCTTTTGTTAGCTATTTTCACCTTCAATTGTTGATCTTCCTAAGAAAACAATTCTGAATCTATTTAAGACAAATAAACCTCCAACAAGAACCAGTGCTTCTTGATGAGAACATTGGCCTTAGAGTTATAACTTGTAAAAGGCTTAGGAAGGAGTAAAAAAGTTTTCTTTGTGGTTTCCCAAGGATTAACTCCTTCGAAGTGAAAAATTTGGTTGAAGGGACCCCTCCCCTTCCTTCAGCCTCACCTGCCCTTCCCTTCTCTTTGGGAAACCTCATCGCATTCACCAAATATTTCCCTTCACTGCACAAACCCTAACACGACACAAATTATCCTTGAATCCAAACCCTAATATGCGGGTAACTGAAAACTTTTCACTTCCCAAAAAAAAAGTGAAAAATATTTTGATTATCAAATCTTTTCTGATGAATGATGATGAGAGCTGCCTGTTTTCCAAAAGATGACAAAACAAGATAGTTTTGTCGGGAGTCCTTCTCAACCCCCTCCCCTCCGTGAGGCGAACACGCCAGGGAAATTGTGCACACGCACACAGTTTTTTGTTTGTCTGCAGAGAGGTGTGAGTAATCAAATGTAGTCTAAATATTGAAATCGTTCTATCCAGATGCATTTTGTATATAACTATATATCAATTATATATTTCGAGGTTTAAGTCTTTGGTGTGTGCGTATATTCTATTATTAAGAGCATTTCCATTAAGATACTGTTCCAAAATATTGAGATCTATTCCATATTATTAAGATAAATAAAAATGGTTGCCCAAGTTTCCTTTGAGAAGGAGAACGGTTTCTCTAGCTATTTCAACTATTCTACCAACTTAAAAATTGCTTTAGCTTTGGAATATGCTACAAAGGATTTAAAGATTCAGGTTAATGATGATAATAAGACTGCCCAATTTGTTAATCAAGTCCAAGGTCAAGAATTTACTTTATTCAATGCTAACGCTATTCTTTCTTATGCTATGAATGACTTTGCTGGTCAAGACTCAGAAGAATATCATTACGCAGAATCTTCTTTAGAATCTTTCTTCCGTCAACAAGAAATTCCTCAAGAACATGCTACTGTATGTGTTCAAAAGGCTTTGGACAATTATTTGACTTCCTTAGAGGAACCAATGACATCCCTGAGATTAATTACTTTTGTTAACGCCTTCACCTTAGATCCAGAACAAATTATCGCTCGTTTCCCAGCTTTCCCAACGAAAATTAAGAATGCCATTGCTTTGGCCGCTAAACATACTCCTCGTTCATCAAAGAACTTTAAACATACTGGTGCTTCCAAGATCACTGCAGGTTTCGAAGTTGCTGTTCAATCCGATGAAATCTTACCAAAGGATGGTGACCGTAACATTATTATTACATCTGCTTTACCATACGTTAACAATGTTCCTCATTTAGGGAATATTGTCGGTAGTGTCTTATCTGCTGATATTTTCGCTCGTTACTGTAAGACTAGAAACTATAATACTCTATTTGTTTGTGGTACTGATGAATATGGTACTGCCACTGAAACTAAAGCACTAGAGGAAGGTGTTACACCACGTAAATTATGTAACAAGTACCATGCTATTCATAAGGATGTTTACGATTGGTTCCAAATTGGTTTCGATCATTTCGGTAGAACTACTACCCCTCAACAAACTGAGATTGCTCAAGATATTTTCACTAAGTTGAATGACAACGGTTTCTTAGAGGAACAATCCATGAAACAACTGTACTGTGAAGAACATAACTCTTACCTTGCTGATAGATTTGTTGAAGGTGAATGTCCAAAATGTCATTACGATGATGCCAGAGGTGATCAATGTGATAAATGTGGTGCTTTATTAGATCCATTTGAATTAATTAACCCTCGTTGTAAATTAGATAACTCCACTCCAGTAATTAAGAACACTGATCATATTTTCTTATCTCTAAACAAATTAGAAGGCGATATAAAGGAATGGTTCTTAAAGGCTTCAGAAGAAGGTCAATGGTCTAAAAACTCTAAGACCATTACTAGTTCCTGGTTGAAGGAAGGTCTAAACCCTCGTTGTATCACTAGAGATCTGATCTGGGGTACTCCTGTTCCTTTGGAAAAGTACAAGGACAAAGTATTGTATGTGTGGTTTGATGCTACCATTGGTTACGTTTCCATCACAGCTAACTATACCAAGAACTGGGAACAATGGTGGAAGAATCCAGAAAACGTTAACCTTTATCAATTCATGGGTAAGGACAATGTTCCATTCCACACAGTTGTTTTCCCAGGTTCTCAAATTGGTACTAAAGAAAACTGGACTATGTTACATCATCTAAATACTACAGAATACCTGCAATATGAAGGTGGTAAGTTTTCCAAGAGTAGAAATATCGGTGTCTTCGGTAACAACGCCCAAGAGACTGGTGTTTCTCCAAGTGTTTGGAGATACTACTTGGCTTCCATTAGACCAGAATCTAGTGATTCTCAATTTTCTTGGGATGATTTTGTCTCTTCTAACAACAATGAATTGTTGGCTAACTTAGGTAACCTTGTCAATAGATTAGTTAAGTTTGTTGACGCCAAATATAATGGTGTTGTTCCAAAATACGATCCAAAGGAAATCTCTAACTTTGATGAATTAACCAGTAATATCAACACTATCCTATCTTCTTACATCACCGAAATGGAACTTGCACATGAAAGACGTGGTCTAGAAATTGCCATGTCCTTAAGTGCTCGTGGTAACCAATTTTTACAAGAAAACAAACTTGATAATAGCCTATTTTCAGAACTACCAAAGAAGTCAGACGCTGTTGTCGGTGTTGGTCTGAATATTATTTACGCTGTTGCATCTTTAATATATCCATTCATGCCTGAAACTTCTAACACTATTTACAAGATGTTGAACGCTCCAGCTCTAAAGATTAACAACGAATTCAACTTAGTTATCCAAGGTGAACACAACATTAACAAACCAGAATACTTATTCAAACGTGTTGATCCAAAGCAAATTGAAGTTTGGAGAAGTCAATACGGTGGTCAATCTAAGGAATAAGCGAGAGTAAATATAAATATATAGATATAAGTAATTATACACTGTAAGAGAAATATTTTATCAATTTATTGAGTCTATTGAAGGTATGCCGTTCATATTATCCAATGGTTGCCACCTTTTATGTTTATTTTATTTAGTTTGATAATTACCCTTTTATCAAATGTTATAATTTCTTCGAAACGTCAACTTTTGTCGTTTAGCGATAAAAATTCACGATCCGAGGCATCGAAACAACCAATATTTCAAAGGAAGGCTCAGTTTGAAATCAATTATAATAAGAGTGTAATGAAATTATCGACTCTTGGTAGTTACGTTTGAATATAACTAAATTTCAAACAGCGTCAATTGGTGATAAGCAATGTGCTAATATAACAGATGGAACTCAGCGGTGTATATTTTATTTTAAAGATTATTCTTATCTTACCGGTAAGAACTGCCATTTATTGCTACAATGTGTGGTATAATTATTCGAGGAAAATCACGCCTTCATTCATTAGAAGAATACTTATGAGAGAGGCATTTTTGTTGGGTGATTCCTCTACATGTCGGGTAGTTATAAATCCTGTCTTTGAATTCATAAATTCATTCTTTTTAGATACATACCAAGAAATTAGTGGATATGTGACTGAAAAAGATCACGAACTAATAAGACCTCGATTGAAGGAAAATTCGATATTTTTAAGTAGAGAAAATATTATAAGGACTAAATATGTCTGGTACTCGAAACCTGATGATTTTGATCCAGTAAGAGATCCGGTATTAATATTTTCGCATGGTGGTGGTTTTGCAATCAAACTAGTACCATTATCATTTAACTTTCTTAATAATATGTCAAAACATTTCCCTAGGATGGGTATAATAATTCATGATTACACTATCACAGCTGAAAAGAAAGGTGAACATCCTTTACAATTACTTGAGACAGTTTTACTATATGATTATGTGACCCAAGATTTAAATTGCGAGCATGTATTTTTAATGGGTGAATCAGCTGGTGGTAATATTGTTCTAGGTACGCTACAATTTTTACAACAAAGTAATAGAAAGTTACCAGAGAAAGCTATTGTTCTAAGCCCGTGGTGTAATCCAACTTCTGATTCAATGGACAGTGGAATAAGAAATAGCCTTTCGTATTCTGTAAATAAAATGATGGACGGGTTATCTTTTGAAGGTTTAGATGTATTTACCCAGCTGTTATTACCACAGTCATATATATTCGATCATGACCCTATGCTAAATGTCGAGAAAAATTTTGATGCTATAATTTGGAGTAATATTCTTCCAAGAACTGATTTGTTAGTTGTATACGGCACAGATGAAATATTGCAACATGAGATTAAAAATTTTATCAAGAAGTTACACAGTACGAATTCTAATAACTTCAATATACCGTACAATGTCTTTGTAGAAGAGAATGGAGCTCATATCGAACCAGTGCTTAACATGACATTAAATTTAGATAAATGGTCTCGTTTGCCTGCCATATCTAAGATCCTGGACTTTATTGGAAGTGAGTAGAGGGTTCTTATCTGGACACTACATAGTTATAAATACATAATAAATAAGTTTAAAATGATTTTCCGTAAGTACACCATTCTTTCGAAGGATTAATTGTGGCTGTATGCTCATATCAGTTATTAAGTTCTATGCCATACTGTTAATTTATTGACATGCGATGAGCTTATTGCAGTCACAGTGATCTTTTTTTATTTTTCGCTAACAATAGAAAATAAATTATAGATAGAAAAATCTTGAACTATGAAAAGAGTATACTTTTCAAAATGATAAAGATCAACACCAGAGTGTATATATTATACTCAACATCCAACTAAAAAATCATAAAGTAACAAATAGAAAAGATGTCCCAAGAAATTGTGGATGCTGTATCACGATATTTAACTCCTAATGTTCCAATTAAGTTAATATCACAAGGTGCCGAGGCTGTTGTTTTTACCACACCTGTTCATCCTTACTGTCCATCCAATGAGGTAATGAAAGATAATAATCCAGTTCAATATATTATTAAATATAGGTCTCCAAAGAAATACAGACATCCTATTATTGATAAACAACTTACCAAACATAGGACCTTGAGCGAATCAAGACTGCTAGCCAAATTGTATCTCATCGAAGGTTTGCATGTACCGAAATTGATTGCTACAGACGCTTATAATGGTTATATATGGCAGGAATTCTTAGGAGAAGATTTACCTAATGACGGTGGTTTCAGTAATTTGAAAAATTATTTGTGGATGAACGCTAAAAATCCATATAATGATATTGTGAAGGATACACTATTTAAAGTAGGTGAACAAATCGGTTTGTTGCATATTAATGATTATTGTCATGGTGATCTTACAAGTTCCAATATTGTATTAGTAAGGGATACTAATGGTACTAATTGGATTCCATATTTGATTGATTTTGGTCTAGGTTCACAATCCAACATGGTTGAAGACAAAGGTGTCGACCTATATGTACTTGAAAGAGCTATCATCAGTACACATTCGTCCTTTTCTGATAAATACAATGATTGGTTAATTGAAGGATTCTCAAGTGTATATAAGAAGCAAGGTAAAGTGGGGGTACAGAAATTGAACGAGGTCCTGAAGAGATTCGCAGATGTGAGAATGCGTGGAAGAAAGAGAAGTATGATTGGTTAGATATCTATTCAGCTTTTTGTAACAACCTTATATATAACAGTATATTTTCATAAATATATTACACTCAAATGACATATATCACATGAAGAAACATAAATACCTTCAGTAACAATTTTTTTCCCAGAAATATTTTCTTCTTCATCTCTCTCACCTTATCTTCTATTGTTATATTGTTTGACACTATTTTTTCAGTACTCGCTGTGAAGGAGAATTTAGCTGGGAATGGAAAAGATATGATTAAAAGTTTAGAAGTGAAGGTAAGATGAACAATCGTTTATTAGTATACTCTAGGAGTTGCAAATGGGACAAACATATTGATATTTAGTCATAACTAATACCATTAATATTAGACAAAGCAGACTGAAACTAGAATAGCCCCAATTTTTTCTAGAAAAGTCTCATAACTATAATATATATTTCACGAAACAGAGATGGTGGATTCTATTAGTCAGATAGCTTCAGCACTTGAATCTGCAAAGGCCATAACATTAGAGGCTGCAGCAGTTGCATCTTCTAAGCTTGGTGAATCATCATACACGCATTACTCTAAGAATCTAAGCACACAGCAATTAAGGAATTTACTTAACTCAAGAAATTCTAGGGAAGTTAAGGATGCAATGAAAAGGATATTAAGTATCTTAGCGTCCAATGACACATCGGTAGATATTGAAGAATTTTTCTCTGATGTTGTTAAAAATATTAGCTCAGACGATATCAAAATTAAAAGGATGGTGTACCTTTACTTGCTGCGTTATGCTGAAAAGGATCAGAATCTGGCTTTATTATCTGTCAATGCTATTCAAAAGACTTTGGCTGATAGTAATCCAGATGTTAGGACATTCTCACTTAAGGCATTATCAGATATCAAAATTCCATCGCTAACGCCGATTATATTACTTAGTGTTAGGAAGTTGATAGTTGATCCATCTCCTATAGTGAGAAGTGAAGTTGCGTGTACCTTAATGAAGCTGTATAGGTGGAAAAGAAATGAAATAGAAGAAGATATTATGGATTTGTATACAGATCTAATGTGTGACTCTGATCCTAAGGTAGTATCATCGGTTTTAGTTGTATTTAAGGAATGTTTTCCCGATAGATTGGAACTCTTTCATGGCCACTATCGTTATTACTGTCAAATCTTAAAGAAACTTGACCCATGGGCTCAATCATATCTTATCGAAACTTTGATACGATACTGTAAGAGATATATAACCAAGCCAATCGTGGTTGACATTTCCTCAAAAGATGCATCTAGCAATTGTGTGCCTCTACCAGATAAATATAACCAGATTATTTTCCCTGTCTATGAGTTGAGAATGGAGAAAGATCTAGAATTGTTTATTAGTAGTCTGAAGCTTCTTAGATTTAGCACAAGCCCAGTAGTGATCTTATCATGTTGTAATGCATTTTTTCAATTAACGACACCTAATGATTTTAGAAACTCTCGTTTCCCAGAGGTATTAACCAACATTACGATAGCTACGTCTAACATTGGTGTAAAAACCTTTTTGCTGCAATCAATTTTATTATATTCAAAATTAGATTCTACGTTATTCCAACAGTTTAATAGGGAATTTCTGCCATTTCCAAGCGACAACGTTACCGTTGTATGTTTAAAGTTAGAAATTTTATCAACTTTAATAAATGATACGAACGTTGAGTTCATTCTTCGTGAATTGAAAAAAGTTATAAAGCATCAAAAAATTGAAAAGATTATTATTGTAGCATCCCAAACCATGGCATCCTGCGGTAAATTATCAGTGACATTAGAATCGCATATTATGAAATGGTTTATTAAAGTAATAGAGTCCGACAAAAATGGATTGTCCAATAATGTTTTGGATTGTTTTGTTAATATCATAAGAGAACTTGTTTCTTCTAACCCCAGAAGACATCTCAAAATTATTTTAAAATTGGCAGATTTATTGACTACCAATCATGTCAGAGCTGATAATGCTCGGGCGGGTATAATTTGGTTATTTGGTGAGATTGCCGGTATTGAATATAAAGTATGTCCAGATATAGTAAGAAACTTGATAAATGAATTCGTAGATGAAGGACCTAAATCTAGAAGACAATTGATTTTACTGAGTGCTAAATTGGCCTCTTACGAATATGATCAAAATAAGGAAAGTTCAAATGAATCTTATAACGTGGATGACTCTCGTGTTATGAAAATGTTTCAATATCTTGCATATTTAGGTAAATTTGATGACGATTACGGTGTTAGAGACATGGTCCGTTATCTCACGTCGCTATTTGATAGTGGTAAATACGAAATAGCAACATTATTATTACAAGCACCAAAACCAGATATTTGGGATAAACCAGCTCTGAATGGGGATGCTGATTTTGCAGATGATATCGAAGAAATTGACCACGACCTAATTACTTATCATTCCTATATCCCATGGGACGTATCGGATAGTGCGAATGGTTCAGATGTGTTAGATATCCGTGAAAGTTTACCATTGAAGGAATATAACAAATTTAAGAAAAGTTTTTCATCTGAAAACTATGTGGAAACTTCAAATTCATTTGTACATAGCAAATCACCAGAAGAATTACATAACGAAACTACGAGTACGCTAAGTACATCTGCAACTAGAAATAGTTTCACGTCGAATACAGGTAAGAAGTACAAATTACAAAGTCTTGATGAATTTTTCTCTGATGTTCCAGCAGTGTCTCAAACAAAGAAATATACTTCTTTACCAAAAAAGAAAAAAATTGTTAAAGTTGTTGAGAGTTCGAGTGAGGAAGAAACCGAATCCTCTGAAGAAGATGACGATGACGATGACGATGACGAAACATCGGAAGACGGTTCCGGGACTTCATCTTCTGGATTAGAATCAAGTGAGGATTAGATAGAATATATATAAAGATATGTACAATACTTATTGTCGTACATAAAACAAAAATAGACTCAAGTTAACATTATGGCACTTTTATGTCGATATTTATCAGCTAACACTTTTTTGAGGCTTGATTGGTGGGGGTTCACATTAAAAATTATTTCATTAAAAAAGTCTGAAAAGAAAAAACGAAAGGGTTTTCTCTTATAGTCCATTAGTATAAATAACGGAATTCAGGATTCAAATCACTTAATTTTTCATCATACGGTATTGGTTCACCTAATTCTCTATATTTTTCAATAATTTTCTCTTTTTTCATATTTTCTCTTTTGTATAATATGTATTGTATAACAGTCATTACAATTGATAACACTTGGAATGCCAAACAGATTGACAAACCTTTAGTGTATCGTGGCTTATCTTCTGCTAAAAATATTTGACCTGAGACTAGACCAGATCCAGAACCAAAAAACAAGTTGATACCTAATGCGGTGGCTCTCTTAAAATAATTACCATTGTTACCACTTAACCATAAACAATTACAAGCAGCATTGACATAGATACCCATACAAAGAATGTAGACACCGAAATATCTAACACCGTGAACTTGTGAACCAAGTACAATAGCTAAACCTACAGCAGTAGTAGTACATGCGCCAATAATAAAAGGTGATCTTAACCTTAAATGATCAGACCATAATGCACATATGAAGAAGACTATGGCTGTCAAAAAATAAACGGGTACTGTCATTAATTGAGCTCTAACGTTAGTGAAACCTAAACTCGTAATAATAATTGGTAAGAACACTGTTAACCCAAATGTTGTTAGATCAATACCAAACAAAGCTACGGCACAGACCCAAGTCTTAATATCCTTTAGAGCTAATTTCACTTGAAACCAATCAAATTTGTCCTCCGGGTTAAATGTGTTCATGGTCTTATATCTTTCAATAATATATTCACGTTCTTCTTTATTAAAAAACCAAGAATCTTCCAAATTTTTACTTAGACCAAAATAATAACAAGGCACAAATCCAATCGATATAACACCTTCGATGATGAAAATATATTGCCAACTCTTTAAAGCACCATTAATAGTAGAGCAACCATATGCGATCAACCCACCAAATGATGATGACAGACATGCTGCACTAAAGACAAAGGCAAATCTTTTAGCGTATTGTTCTCTTCTATAACAGACAGATAAATACATATTAATTGCAGGGTATATCATACCTTCGAATGCACCTAATAATAATCTTACGGCTAATAAATCACCATAATTTCTTACCCAAGCGGAACCTAAAGAGATTGCACCGAAACATAATAGGCATACACTCATCATCAAATGGGGTCCTACAATCTTCAATAAGTTAGCCCCAATAGGGTCAAATACAACATAAGTACCAAAAAATACAGTGACACATACATTATATTCTTTACCTTTCAAGCCAATGTCTGAAGAAAGACCTGCAACTTCTGCGTTACCAATATTTGATTTATCTAAATTTGATAAGAAATATAATAATCCCATTAATGGAATTAAAAACATATCCATTTTTTTCAAAATTTTCTGTTCCATAGGATGAGTCAATGATGGAATTCCATCATCCTCTGTGGCAGTTGTAGTTGAAAAAATTTCTTTATCAATGATATTATTCATAGCGTCTTTCTCTTTACGGTCCATACTATTTTCATCTCTATTTGTTTGTTCTTTAGATCTATGGTGAATGTTATTAGAGTCTACGATGTCTCTATTCCACGAAATATCATGGTCAGATCCTCTCGAGTCATTTGAGTTTGAAATAAATAGGACATTATCAACGTAATCCTTAATAGACCCTGGCATTTCAAAAAATTTAAATATAGTAAAAAATTTAAATAAAAATAAACCAAAAGCTACTGGGACTATATCTTTGGTTGATATTTGCTCACTTTTATTTATGTAACTTTTTATCCAAAGTTACAACAATAACCAGGAAACTTGAATTCTTCCTTATATAATGGAAATATATTGCCTTTATATACTTTGAAGTATCGAGAATGCAATTCAAAAACAAAAATAAATAACTCTTTTTGACGTTCTAAATATACAGAGTCTAACTGTAGCAATCTGCGTGACTGGGTTACCACTTTAGGTTCTTGTCATCGTCAGCTCATAATTTTTACTTTTTTTTTCACTTTAATTAAAGAAACTTCAATAGTTTCACTAAGCAACGGATTTATTAGTTTGGTAGCGCAGAAAAACCGTTTTTAATTGTCTCCTTCCGTGGTTCCGTTCACTGGTTTCTTCTCTCTTCGGTGAACTCTTTCCGTTGAATAACAAAAGAATTTCACCCTCTTAAGTGGTGTCCGAGAGAAAAGTACGCAGGACAAGCAACAATGAGATAAATAAATTGAATATTAAAAATAAGAGAAGTCTGACAACATAGAAGTATCAAGCATTGTTATTCCGGAGGGTTTTGTAATGAACGCCAGTTTTGATTTTTTTTTAATCAGATAGTCCTGGTTTTCTTGTAATTGGCTACATGACAGAGAGCCGGGGCTGTACAAAGAAGGAGATGGTGGTTCCCCATTATAATAGTAAAAGATAATAATATATAGAGGTCTCTAAAGTGAATAACAATAATATTGGCGATTGAGATACGTGTAATTTGGTGTAGCATCATCTGATTGCAGCTGTTACAGAATAAACAGAATGAGTATCATTTCTAGGACGATATTTCTTCTTTTTCAGATGCTATTAATATACAGGTTTCTTACAAGATGACACACTTAAAAGAAAATTTTCCATTATTTTGAAAAATGTAATGGAAAAACAATACAGATTGTAGTTTCCGCATAATTAAAAATTACTGATATGTATAAAAACGCTTTTATTCTTGTAAAAGAGGAAGCTCCGATTATTTATTTCTCTATTACTCAGCCATTTTTTATATTTTGATAAACGATAGTGTGGCATCTTGTTTTAATTTTATATTAAAACTGACGGAAATGATATAATTAGAACTCTCTAGATGGCGTTGTGGAAGCAAATGAATAATTTTGCTATGTTTGTTTTGGAAAAATAGAGGAACTCATGATATGAACTAATATACTTAGCTTCTATTTATTGGGCAAGAATAATTAATTAACTCTATGTTTTTATTTGGTTCAAACAGTATGTTGTTATCTAATTAAGTAGTGTTTTAAGTTAATGTTATACTGTGAGAGTTCCTGTTATAATTGTAATCGCGACTCTATGTTGTACATTCCTCTAAAATAGTTGTATTTGCAATTGTAAAGACTGCCAGTTAAAACTCTTTTTTTAAAAAAATAAACAATACAATTTAGTCCATCACATATATTTTACGTATTTCTTTAAATGGAAGACATTTCCGACCCACTAATATGCTGTACTTTAAATGATCCTCGAATTTAAATATATACCAAGACATCACCACATTTACTTCTGTATAAATATATGTATAACTTTCATACAATATTCGCAATTCTCTACTTGTTTCCATATGTAGTTACACATATATGCTGCTGAACCACCAATCATTTTACATTTTCATTATGTTTACTGGTAAATTTTATTGTCATTTGCGTTATGGGTAACATGCTTTTTGAAAAATTTATCTATGTTCTAATAGTGTAGTGGTTATCACGTTGCCTTTACACGGCAAAGGTCTCGAGTTCAAACCTCGGTTAGAACATATTTTTTTAAATCGAATTTTTGGAATCTTTTAAACTCCCATGACTGTGACCATGATTTAACAAACATATAATGATAGGCAACTTTCTCTTTTTTTGATAGTTTTAAATTTTTCCTATCTGTTTTACTTTATATTTGTAATTAAGCAATATCATTGCCTTCGCGGAGTATAATTTTGTTAAGGAGGCGATGACTTTGAAAGTTTATAAAATAATTCCCAGATTACATCATTGTCGATATTAGAACTATTTTATTATTATCAAAGTTCCTTTAAACACTGCATCTTTAAAAAGATTCAGAACCCAAACATCGAGCATTGTATCATATAGCATGGACAAATATGGGTGTACATTCATTCTGGGATATTGTTGGTCCCACTGCAAGACCGGTTAAGTTGGAATCCTTGCAAGATAAAAAAATGGCAGTAGATGCATCAATTTGGATATATCAATTTATTAAAGCAATGAGAGATTCGGAAGGTAATACTGTTAAGAATTCCCATATTACAGGGTTTTTTAGAAGAATATGTAAACTGTTATATTTCGGTATTAAACCGGTTTTTGTATTTGATGGTGGTGTACCTGCTTTAAAAAGAGATACAATCAAACAAAGGAATGAAGTTAGACAAGGGAAAAGAGACAGTGCACAACGGACGGCTAGAAAGTTGTTAGCTTTGCAAATGCATAAGAATTCTGGTAGTGGTAAAACTCGGGAACAAAAAAAAGATACCAAGATACCAGATTTAGTATTCAGACCCCAGGATGATTGGGACTTGCCCAACATTGAAGGATTTAAAGTTTCAAGAAAAGATACAAGAGTTAATTTAAATTATGAAGAAGAGAGAAAGAAAAGGAAAAGGGAAAATTTGGTAATAGAGGATACTATTGATAACTTGGATTTAGATTCGATAGATCCCACGTCAGAAGCATTTGAAGAATTACCTAAAAATCTTCAATATCAATTACTAGCTAACCTACGTTTAAAATCGAGACTAAGAATGGGTTATTCTAAAGAACAATTAGAAAATGTCTTTCCAAATAGTCTGGATTTTTCAAAATTTCAGATTGATATGGTGAAGAGAAGAAATTATTATACTCAAAGAATCATCAATATGACAGGTTATCACGATGGTGGTGCGTCGAAACTTAATGACGAGATAGTCAATAGAATTTCTGGTCAAAAGAACAGGGAATATAAGATAATGAAGACTGAGAACGGTTGGACTCTGGGTTTAGGCGAACAGGATGGTTCTGAAGCAAAAAAGGCAATTTTACTTGATGCTGAAAATCAAGTTTCCGAGAATAATAAAACGATATCTAATGACTCCATGATTAGGAAGTTTGGTTTAAATGATAATAAAGATGATGATATCAAAGAGAAGGAGAGTGACGATGAGGATGAGGATGATTGGGAAGACGTAGCGTTGGCACCAACTGTGGTTAAAGACACATTTGATTATTCATTAAAAGCGGGTCGATTACCGGAACTTGATAAAACGTCTCAAGTGGTAGGGAGTCAGGCATTCTTAGATAAAGTACCTATAGAACAGTCCCCAGTTAAGAGAGATAGACCAACTGCATCTTATAAAGTCAGTGTTGCTGATGAAGATGATATTAACAGTGAAGATGAAGTTTATGATGAATATACGAAACAATTTGAAGAGATTGAAATGATGGAAGCTTTTCAAAAATCAAAACTTGAGCAATTCCAAAGAGAGAAAGTGGTGAAAGAACAACAAGAAAAATTAGAGAAGGAACAAGAACAACAGAAAATAATGGAAGAAACGTTGAAACAACATCACAACAATCTAGATAAAAGACAAGATGACCAGATTTTTCGTAAAGAAACTGAAGGTGAACAGAATTTACGAATTATACTAGAAAGATCAAACAATTCAACGGTCCTGAATGGTAACTCATTTTTATTTGGTGGACCCTCTATTTCTAATGAACATGATGACAAAGCAGTAGATATGCCTGTGGTAGAAAGGTCTATTCCTGAAACTCCGAGTTGGTTTGGTAATATTGATCGTTTAGATACTGTTTCCGGACCAAATGTGTCTAACCCTTTTGCAAATACCAACTTTGTTGAAGATAAGGCCAAACCAACAAATGGAGCAGATAAAAAAGGGGGCGATCGTCAGTATGAATTGGTGTTGGGAACGAACGCTCAGTATTTATTGGACGAACAAATGAAACTACAAGATCAAAATCATGTCACAAAAAACACTTGGACCAAAAAACATGATAAACTATCTGATAATGTAATAAGTATATCGGATACTTCTGATTCAGAAATAATCCAAGAAAAATCTAATGCCGGCGATAAAGTTATAGATGACAAGAATAGTTCCGCCGAAAATATAAGGAACTTTTCCAATATGCCCCCAGATTTATTTCAGAACGCTAAGGCTAAGCCAACGATATTTGAATATGAATTTTCAGAGAATGAAGAAAATGATCTGGCGGAAAACATTAGGCAAGAAGAAAAAGATTTTAATACTTTTAGGAATGTTGACTTATTGCATAATTATCAAACAAATAACGAAGTGGTAGATACTGCTTTCTTAGAAGACGAGTTGTTTAAACAACAAGTGAAGGAGAAAAGAGATTCTGATGAAGTTACACCTGACATGGTAACTGATATTCAAGATATGTTAAGTCAATTTGGTATTCCTTTCATCACAGCCCCAATGGAAGCTGAAGCGCAATGTGCTGAACTTTTACAATTAAATCTTGTAGACGGTGTTATAACAGATGATAGTGATGTATTTTTATTTGGGGGTTCTAAAATTTATAGGAATATGTTTCATGATCGAAAGTATGTAGAGTTTTATGATTCCGAGAAGATTACAATCGACTTAGGGTTGGATAGGAGGAATATGATTGATTTGGCGTTGTTGTTAGGGAGTGATTACACTACAGGCCTTAAAGGTATGGGGCCAGTCTCTAGCATGGAAGTTATTGCGGAGTTTGGTGATTTGACAAAATTTAAACAATGGTATGAGGGAGGGCAATTTGATAGCAAGAAGCTTTCAAAGGAAAATAAATTTGAAAAGGATTTAAGAAAGAGGATGGTGAAAAATGATATATTGTTGGATAGTAATTTCCCAAGTGAGTTAGTGGTGGATGCATACATAAATCCTGAGGTCGATCATGACACAACACCATTCGTGTGGGGATATCCAGCTATTGATATGCTAAGAAATTTCTTAGAAGACCATTTAGGATGGACTCAAGAAAAGACTGATGAAATTTTATTACCTCTTATCAAGGATATTAACAGTAGGAAAAAGAATAATCAAAGATCTATCACCACCTTTTTCCCCACGGAATATATTACGAACAACAGGCAAGTTGCGAGTGGGGGTAAAAGAATCTTAACAGCTACCTCAAAATTGAAAAAGAGAAAGACCAAATAATAAACGAAAATGAGTAATATTTGTAGTAATCTTCATGATAACTTTACAGATGATTAACTCTATGTCGTTATCTTTATCCACGTTGTATTAGTAATGGACTTTCTATCTTTATGCTAATTGGGTATTGATTACTGTTAGAGGTTCTGCGCCGTTTGTTAGTGCGAAATCCTGCCATATTTCGTTTTCTGGTGGAAAATTGGGTGTCAAAGCGATGATGCTAATTATGTTTAAATATTTATCAGTAAGCATATATATATATATATATGTAATTGGTAAAGGACGAATAGCCTAATAGATAATAGACATTAATCAGTTCATTTGACCGATATTTTATAATATTTTATCTATTAATAACAGGTATTTCACTACACTTACGGTAATTATCCATATTTGTGTTGAGTTTCCCTTTTTATTAGTGGAAAGACTTTTTTAGATCATCCTAAAGATCTGCGTTACGAACATAATAACATTCAAATAATAATAGATTTTGTAAAAGACTAGGTTAGGTGAAGTCTTTTTTTACGCTCATATTATTCATTAGTTTATTTTTCTTTTTCTTTATTTTGGAAATGAAACTATGGGTAACGATGATACTCTAAAGTTAACCTTGGGAGAGCGTATGCTTAGTGCAGTTACAGGCTCTCTCTTGACATCACTCACTCTTACTCCAATGGATGTTGTTAGGGTTAGATTACAACAACAAGGGATGCTTCCTGATTGTACCTGTGAGGTCCCAATACCTGCAAAAGACAATATGACTACAAATATCTCTAGGTCTACCGATCTTCACGCAGTGAAAAGTTCTAAATTGAATGTTCCAAGTTTTGAATTCCCTCAGAGTAATAAGATATTTTGGGAAAACCCATGTTTCCAGGAATTAAACTGTGTGAGTTCGTCGCTGAGATTTACAGGTACACTAGATGCCTTTAGGAAGATAACAAACATTGAAGGTATTACTACTCTTTGGAGAGGAATTTCTCTAAATTTATTAATGGCTGTTCCCTCAAATATTGTATACTTCACTGGTTATGAACATATTAGAGATATATCGCCACTATCAAAGAATCACGAGAACTTAAATCCTCTGGTGTGTGGTGCATTAGCAAGAATATTGGCAGCCACAAGTGTAGCACCATTAGAACTAACCAAGACTAAACTTCAAAGTATACCTAGAGCATCTAAGTCAACGAGAAGCTGGACAATGGTAAAAGATCTAATGGAAGAAACTAGACAAGATATTCAAAAGAACGGTTCTCTGAGGGCACTTTTCAAAGGTTTAAATATAACGTTATGGAGAGACGTTCCCTTTAGTGCCATATATTGGGGTACATACGAGTTTTGTAAGAAAAACTTATGGATAAAAAACGATATGACAAACGATAATAGCACAGTTATACATTTTATGAATAGTTTTGTTAGCGGATCAGTCAGTGGTACTATTGCTGCAATTTTAACGCATCCGTTCGATGTGGGTAAAACAAGGTGGCAAATATCTATGATAACTGAAAATGCACAATCTCAAAGGCCTCAACATCAAAGAAATATGTTTAAGTTCCTTGGAACAATCATCGAGAACGAAGGCGCAGCTGCATTATTTACTGGATTGACGGCGAGAGTTGTTAAGATTGCGCCAAGTTGTGCTATTATGATTTCAAGTTACGAGATATCTAAGAAACTTTTTGGGTCTGAATGAAAATTCTTCAAAATTCAGAACATATAGAGTCGTTTCTTTTGTTTTTTAATATTCCTATAAATTTTTACTTCATCTATTTCATATAAATATAATATAGTCATTTTTCAAAACTTTCTAAGTTCAAATTTGTACAATTTAAGTAAATTATTGGTTCAGAATCCTTTTATTTTTATCATTAGAAAGAATTGTTTAATTTGATTTATGTAATTGTCGTTTTTTGTTTATACAGAGCAATGTAGTTCTGAGTTGTCAAACTGGTTCCAAACATAAAAAATTGAAAAATTTTCAGATTTCAAAATATTTATAGCTACCTCCCAACGAAGCAACTTTTATTTGGTTACAAACCAAACAGTAGAATACCATGATCACTAAGGTCTGGAAACAATTTGAACATATTTACAATTCAAAGATTATATTTTATTCTATATTAAAAGTTCGTAAAATATACTCAGAAAATCTCGCAGATCAATGCGGGCCATCTCTTCCGATTCTTAATGGAAAGGGAAAATGAAGGGCAATTAGGGCAAACCTTGACGAATCTTTAATTCATCGACTTCAGTATACTGGGGATAAAGATTACCAAAAGATTTCAGTTGAAAAGACAACTACGAATATATAACAAGGAGACAGAATATAATAAAAGGCCAAGGAACGTCTATTTATTTCATATACAGACCTAGACTAAAATACGCATTCTCTTTGGAAGCTTCATCATATAAATTCAGATCATTAGTGTTATTTCCAAAAAATGTCAATCGCATTATGGTTTTGTCCACAGCAGGGTAGTACTTACTACGAATTATTAAAACAACTGATAATATCTATGCAAACTTTATTTCCTTCCTCTATACCTTTTGAACCCCACATCACTATAACAACAAATTTAAAATGTGAAAATAAGGATGATGTCAATAAAATTTTAACTTCCTGTGTTGCTGCTATAAGGTCGATCGAGAAACAATTGAGAGACATACACACACTACCACTAGTATCATTCGACTCATGCTCTATAAAAAAACAATATTTTCAAAAGGTGATATTGAATTGCAAACCTAATAAATATTTACTGGGCTTAGAAAAGATCATGACAGAAATGTATAGTTCTAAACCGTCATCAAATGAAGGTGAACAAGATTCATTCAGGCCACATGTTTCTTTATTATATTCAGATGTTACCCCTGTTAGTCAGGCTTATGTACGGATGATTGAACAACGTATAGAAGATACTTTAGATCTTAGACTTAATACAGTTTCAAATAAGGATCTTTTAACACAAGACGAACAAGTAAAATGGGAATTCAGTAGAGAATCACCACTGGGATGGAACATTCCTGGTACTTTTAAGGTTGTCAAATGTGAAGGTCCAGTATATGAATGGGAGGTATTGGGGCGAACCGATGTTTAGCATTGTAAAATATGCGATGTTTTTTTCCTGTTATTATTCATATAGATATATATGTGATCTTTTATTGAATACATATATTTTAAGTGATACGAATTGGCGAGTTATAGGCCGTTATCCTCTTTTTTTGTTCATTTACTTACTTATATCTTGGAGTTAATTCTCCCATATACCTGGAGACATCAAGAAAGTTATCATAAGCTAAAATTTCAAAACTTTTAAAAGAACAATTCTTTAAACTTTCCAATTTTGAAAAATGAATATGCCATAACTTGCTTAAGTTATGTTTGTCATTTTATTAACTTCAAGACCTGGTTATTAGGAACAGTTGAACATTTTATTCAATACAAAATCTATAACCCAAGCTGGACAGAAAATGAAATAATATGGATTTTATCAAGAAACAAAGTAACACAAACTACCTCTGGGTACCAGTTTGGTAAGAAATCTTCGATTTATAACATAACTTACACAGATACACTCTTGTACTCTTTGATTGGAAGCAGATAATATTCTAATGTCATTCGAAGTTCAACTTTACCATATTAAATTTTCTGATGCTACGCAGGGACCTAAAACTATAATATGTGTATTTTCTTTTTCCCTTACTGATCTGATAACGGTCTCTTTAACCGTTTTATTCCACAAACTTTTGAGTATAAGAATATACAACTACAAGATGCATTTCAAAATTGTTCAGGGAAAACAAAGTCAAACATTCTTGAGACAGAAAATAGCAACTATAATATGAAAATTTGTCACTGCGTACTACGGACGAATGCAATCCCAATTTCTTACATTTAAATTTCTGTTAAAAGAAACATAATATGTTTAAGAACAATCATAGGAACCAATAAACAATTTTTCATATGCAAAAATAAGTAAACAGAACTACTATTTTTTACCTAATCCTATTATAGCCGAAATCCTACCTGTAAAGAATGTGAGCACCAATAACTTTTCAACCAACAGTAAGTGTCTAAGAATTCTGAACCCTTCAACCCTTTAAAATGATTCATTTAATAAGAATTGAATGAAACGTTGAGATTTACCCTTTCCCTATTGGTATAAATATTTAAGGTTGGCTTGATATTTTTATAGTTAAACATTTAAGATTATTCTTTTACCATAGCAATGAGAAAAAAAAATGAGGAGTTGAAGCAGACAAAAAGAAAAGATTACAATAAGGTTCAGAAGATTCAAAACAGGGTGCACAAATGAATTAAGTGTAAGAAGAACACCTACACTAGTTATATACGAAAGATTATGTCACCTATGTAGTGAATATATAATATGCATTTAGCCCTCTTTTCTTTTTGATGGAACATTCATTAGCGTGTATAAGTACTATTTTATATTGTGAAACCAAAAAAATGAAGAAAAACATGCCATATATCTTCAAACCAATGTAGCTACAATTCCATAGTATTTGGAAAGCTATCATTGAGTTCTATTAATAAAAATTTCTAGTATGTAGTTTCAGCGTATTATTTGATATGCATAAATTTTATGAAAGGTGGGAGAAAGAGAAGGGGATATGCAACTTTTTGTAGAGCCCTCATAGAGATACTGAAAGATGTCACATATTCAAACGAGAAGCAAAAGAGAGAAAAGAAGAGAAGAGAACAGGGTTTCATTGAATCTTTTTCTTCGCTCTTCCATAGATTATCTGTATTTTTAAAGTTTTTACGTAAGCCTAGATGAATTCCATTCCTTTTAGAAAGTTAAAAATTTGGTCGGCTTTAACAAATTCATAAATCAACTGCTTACACTCCAGTAGAAAAAAAAAATAACATGAATACAAACCCGAAGGGGCAGGATATACGCACTACAGTGAGGGAAATATGAAAAAAAAGATAAAATAAATAAACAAATAATAATGAAATATTCAATATATTTGAAAGGTCTGATTTACTACAAAGTTTTCACAAACTAATTGCCAATTTCTAATACAAGGCAACTACAAACTGTCATGCCATAGGGAAATAAGTACCATACAAATGAAGACTTCAAAATTTTTTTATCAAGCCAAAAATTTAGGATAAAATAAAATACGTATATGTTCTTTTTCTTCAATATGGGTATTCACTATGGAATACACAAAATTAACCCCGTTTTGATCCCCAAATACACGTAGATATGAAATATAAATTATATCCGTATATCTTTGTTTGTAGCAAAATTATTATCATACAGGATGAGGTTAGACGGCAAAATGTTCACAGTATTTAATTGGACAACCCCATTGCGGCATAGCAAAAAAAAAAAAGAAAAAAAATTCAGTTTTAACTCAACAACTTAATTTACCGAAAAGTTAAAAAAGGTTAATAAGAAACGTGTATCAGTTTTTTTAAAGTGCTAAAAGTACCTACATAGACTTCTTCGTAAAATTATGGTTATTCCGCAGTGGGGGGAAGGGGAGTCCACAGTCTAGAAGGAATAAAAGCACCAAACATAGGGTTAAAATGTGACAAACAAAACAGGAATTAAAACGCTGTTGACCGTCGTCATAAAGACCTTCTAATATTTTCAAAGGTTATGAACATCTATATAAATTATTTTGTTTAAAACACACTCTCAATAAGTTAGTTTTATGAGTTTTTAGAAAAAATTATATCTTTATTGAAAGAGTGCAAAAAACAGTATATTCATAAATTGATAGACAGATATTTTAGTAATGTTTTCACATTATATTTCTTGATATGGCTATTTGTCATGTAAAAATATTAAAAACGGTCATAAGCTTCCAGAATTATTTAATTTAGGAGACCATATGTTAATCAATCACGGGTTGTTGACTAATTTCCCCTCCACGATGATTTTTTTTTCTTTCTCTACATAACAAACTATGTAATAGGCAGTAAAATATGTGTGTGTCCGCATATTTTACTGCCTTTCTGATCAACATTGCAATTACATATTAACTAAAAGAAGGAAAGACCCTACGCATAAAATAATTAACTGAAACATCAATTACGTCAATTAGTTGACAAATAATAATAGTATTATATTTCTGATAATCTGCAATAAGGAGAATCATTTATATCATCTCTTTTCTTTTTTTCTCTTATTACGTATAAACCTTTTATCTTTCTTTCAATCTCTTGAAAAGGGGTTTTAACAACAAAGATGCCACACTTCTATTACTACTTTATCTTGAATGATATCTCTAGCAGGTTTCAACACAAAAGTCTTCATTAATTATGATGTTGTTTTTACTTATATCCATTACTCAGAATAACGTAACTGAAAATCATTCGAATATAGACAACATAAGAAACACAATATAACTCTAAAATAATTTAGGAGAAGAAGAAAAAGAATAATGATGATCTCCTTTTAACCAGCAAAAAATGAAGGCACGGGATAGAACTAATCATACATCTTGTTCTAAGCTGGGGAACTTAGAAGGAAGAGGCAGAATTGTATAGAAGGGATGGTACAGAAGTACATGCTTTTTAACAAAAGGTCTCTCCACTTAACATGCATGATGATCCGTTAAAAAGATTAACGTGGCGTAAATATATTAAATACAAGCAAAATAAAATAACCTGATAAGACATAGTAAGTATATACGTAGGTTAGTATCTATGAGATCAATTGCATTTCTCAAGTAGACACTATGTACTTAAGAGGTAGTCTCAACAGATTCTTTTCTTTTTATTTCCGATTTCGTATTCTGGTACAGAGTATTAATGAAAATTAAATAAAATTACCAGCTTAGTCAATTTTAAATAATTATGGTATAGTAATTTTATTGATTCTTTATGTGTTATTATACGTAAGATATCTCTTATACTACATAGTAATCCTTTCTAATCATATTGTTCTGCAATTAAATTGAAACCGGCTCTACTGTAATAACAAAATTTAAATACGTAATCGTTCGGTTATGCATGAAAAAATTAGAAAGTTCACTTCATACAAAAAAACAAAAGGTCTAGCCATTTATCTTTTAGGAAAATTTAAAACATCTTGGTGCTTTTTCCTCTTTTGACAGTTATTTCCACGATCACATAAGCAATTAATACATATTTTTTTGTAGTGTAAATCGATAGAAGCTAATCAACAACCGGAATAACTGCCACAGTTAGAATCGGACAGAGAGACTGATCTTCTATTTTTTTCTTCTTATTCAAAAAAAAATGGAAAATTCGGCGACCTCATCATGTCATATCGCGCAGTTGAAACCAGATACGAAAAACTCCTGTGGGATATAACAACATATAATGTTTCTATTCCTTCATATTAAAAAAACAGATATGCAAGAAATGTTAATTAAAGTTTTTTGAAATATCCCTAATACCGATGAGACACACTAAAACCTCTATATTGATGTGCAGTCATAGAAAGACACCAACATAAGGAACAACTTTACCGAAAAATATATATACTAAAATCAAGTAGCTTACCGAACGCGAGGTAGGTGAAATATAAACCGTTCGGCGAAGTTGTTACTGCTATTTTTCTTCTCCAAAACAAGAAACATTGCATTTTACAACAATGTCATTCTTGCTTATAGCCAGTAAAAGTAAAAAAGTAAGTAAATAGCTATCACTAAGAACACCACTAGAACAGTTAATGACACCAATACGTTAAGTACTATGTATTTTATTAACGGAATCAGTATTACTCGATTAGAATATAAAATTGCTGAAAACGATACCGAAGAGTAATATACGACTTAATATCTTCTTTTTCTTTCAGTTTCTAAGTTTGTAAATTACTAAAGTTTTCAAGTTTTCTCCCTTAGTAGTTATATGCCTCCTGTTTAAGTTACCAACTTTATTATATTTTTATATATTGTAAGAGAGTTACAGATATTAAGGTGTTCTGTCTAAACATTTTGATTAGATTAAGAGCGAATTTCATCGAGGTTATTTATTTGTTTTTAAAGTGTCGTTTCTATCCCACTATTATCTTCTTGGTTGGGTCTTAGGTCGTGATCCAACAATAAGAAAAAAAAATTTTTGCTACGCTATATCTGTTGCTTAACTAATCCTTTGGGATTCTTTCTAACCTAAATTCTCGAAGGGGGGCAAATTAGTTGTGCCGTCTCATCTGGGCTCAATTAGAGTTAGACAGCTGCTCGTCATATCAAAAAATTAAAATATGCGCGGATGTTTCTCTGGCTGTTAAGGAGTATCTTCCCCACAGGGTTCCTTAGAAGACTCTATTAAGCTTTTTATTTTTGAGGAGAGTTAAAAATGGGCCGACTGACTATGAAATACATGTAGAAATAAATTCAACATTTTATCAACTCCACTTTTATTCTTAACCGGATCCTTTTGTAATCTGGCTTGTGTAGCCATTTGTTACTTGATTATCACTCTTTTTTTATTTGTGTTTCTAATTTTAAAATAGTCGTAGGACCCATATCAACTCACACAATTAACCCTATCTGGCATATGCATTTCCCAGTTAAAAAAAAAAAAATGGAGGCGTGACATTCTTTTTTATTTATTTTTTTAATTTTCCCACGAGATATTCTTAAACAAAAACTTTAATAATATATCTATATTATATCTTTGTGATCTCTTTCATTTTATCTTAATCTATCTATCTTATGTCCTTTCATTCTGATTCGCTTAATTTTCTTTTAAATGTATGCTATCATTTCTCGGAGGAGTCATTAATATCTGTTTTGATTCCAAAATATCCCTCGAGGAGTCCCGCTTCTGGGCATAATTCTTCCTAGGGGGGTTCATTTTGGCCTTATTGATGAGTATAACCTTAATACCCAAAGGAATATTTGACTACTCTTCTCTAAAAGAAGGGATAAAAATTTTAAATACGACAAGTTGAAACTTCTACAATCAAAATTTAATGAATAACTTTAGAGGAGAGAGAAAAAAAGAGGAAAATTAAAAAATATATTAAAATTTGTAGGAAATGTTACCGTACTCTTCAACAAAGTTTAAACCACCATCCCTCAACGGATCTTTCAATTAATTGAAGCAGCAAGTAAAATAAAATAAATTAAAATAGAACAAGAAATTGAGAGAGAGAGAGAAGGGAGTTAAATAGAAAATCTAAGAGAGTTATTACTGCAGCAATATGCTCTCTAATGGATTATACTGCGACATATCCTCTGTTACTCTCTGACAGGTCCCTAGTAAAATAATGATCCACCGCTTCTAGTTCTTTCCTTACATATACTCAACTTAAACTGGCGTATTAATTAAAATGAATTTTATGATACAGCAATCTAAATTTGATGTTATAATCAATAGCAAAAAAAAAAAAAAAAAAAATTAAAGAAGAATCAATGGTTATCCAATGCAATTCTCCCTTTTCTTGCTCTTCTTTTGCACAACTATTCTACAAACTTGAAGAAGAAACGTTAGTTCAATTGGGAAATGGCGTTTGATAAAACCTTCTTGTTTTCTTTATTCGTTTCAAAATATTAACCAGTAAATTGATATACATATACATATATATATAGATGTATAAGTAACAGAGATTCCATAAATATGCTAGAACTTGTACTGATTTTCCAAAAAGAAATTTTTTTTAAAGATAAATAGGTTGGTTTTAAAGTTATGAATCATTCTAATTCAATCAATTACATAATATTTTTATTGAAATCATTATTATTATTGTTAATATAATACTAACAGTAATTGATAAAACAAACAAAAAAAGGTGCATTGATATTGATAGATTGTGTAATTCCTTTAATTATAATTATATTTTATCACAAATATTTATTTTAAAGTTTTTGAAAAATAGAAAGAAAAATCAGAAAGTGTACAACATCATTTTATATTCATTTCATTTTTATTATACTCACTTAATTATCCTTTAATCAAGTGGCATATCTCAATTATGCAACACCTTAAATTTATTCATAAATTGCATTCTATTTTAAGTCGACCTGAACTACAAGAATGGATCTTTTGGTCAAAACAAGATAGTTCAGTATTCGTGGTCAAACCATACGATCCAAAATTTAGTTCTCAAGTATTAAAAAAATATTTTAAACATGGTAATGTCAGCAGTTTTGTTAGGCAATTGCACATGTATGGATTCCATAAAATCTCATCTAATCATAACAGAGATGATGTTGCAATTGTAAACAAAGCTGATATAAAATGGTCATTCACACATCCATCAGGATATTTCCACAAAAATGCTTATTCCTTAACTTTAAATAATATTCAAAGAAAGAGAACTGGTCTAGGGAAAGATGGGAAAAGGAAAAATATTTTATCCCCTGTGTCAGTAAATTTTATTAATCCAACTAACCCACAACAACAAATTCCAAACGGTGCTTTGAATGTCAATCCAATGGGACGAAATGTTATACGCCAAAATATACCTCCTGTTGGCAGTTACTTAATGACACCTGGACAGAGTATTGAAAATAATGAAACACAACAACTCATGAATAATCAACGATTAATTATTAATAATACCAATCCTAGTGGATATATAACCACAGAAGAAAATATAACTGGTGTGAACAATGCTACAGGGGTACCGGGACCCATATATATTCTAGATTCATATCCAAACGTAGCGAATCCTTCTGGCCTTCCAATGCCTGGAAATAACCCTGCAATGGAGATAAATGAAAATAGGTCATTAAATTATCAGAGACAACCTCTTACAAGAAATCCAGTTCTAACCAATTCACAAGTGGTCGGTTATTCTCCAACTCTACAAATAGAACAACCAAGTAGTTTTCGTCAATATTATCAACCACCTTCATACAATGTCGATTTGCAGCAACAACGCCAAGCGGGTGTAACGATTGTACCACCTTTTTTAAATCATCCTAAAAATGGAGGGTTACCACATGGTCCAAATCATATTAAACCATTAAGGAGATATAATTCGGCAGCAGATCATCATGTTTATGAAACTAGCCCAAATGCATCTGGAAAGAAAAGAGAGTCGATATCCATATCAGACATAAATAACTTAAATACCGAACGACCTTCCGAATCCCCTCTCATGTCGCTTCAAAATGTCAAACACCTACCATCAACGTCAACGAAACATAGTATTAATGATAAATCTACTGATACTTTTATTATACCTCCATCGTCAACCGACACAAATGAACCAACTATGCCACCTTCGCGCTTGTCACTAGCAGACATGGAAGAGTACCACAGCTATCGAGAGGAATATGATGGGAAATTGAAAAAAATAGATACTGATATGGAAATAGTTGTTAAGAGCATCATTGAAGTCAAGGATGGAATAAATTTATTATCCCAACTGAACCCTAATAGTCCTAAAAAGGAGAAAGAAGCTACATCTGACATTAGCGAAGAGAAAAGTAACTTACTAAAACTTCCAAAGGAATTACCTACAACTAATGCTCCGATCACTATTGAAAAATTAGATCAATTAAAAGATTTCTTACACGATATGAGTTTAGTATTCAATAAATACGGAAATCTGTTCGAATAGAATCACTATCATTAAACTTATTTAACCTGCATCCGATTTTTTAAGAAAGAAATCGTAAAATCTGTAAACCATTAACGCACGTATCTTTGCACATTATTTCTTTATAAAATATTCATATATACGAAGATAAACCATATATAACCTTAATATTTAATGAATAACGTACACCCATAAACTTTCCAGATATATTTTCGTACTGTTTTTAAGTACCTAAGAATATGATTAATAAACTAGTTGCAAACAACTTTGGTACCTCCTTAGGTCTGTCTTGGATACTGAAACGACATCGTATTATACGTTGAAACAGGAAGATATGGGACGCGATTTACCGTAGGGTTCATGTACATAGGGAAATTTTGAATTGGAGCTTGCGGTATGTTCATAGAAGAACTAATAAGAAGGTGGTTTTGTTGTTGCATCAAAATATTCATAAATTTTTTGTTGTAAGGCATTGGCTTATTTATTTCATCAATATTGGCATCATTCCTACCTCTAAAATAAGACTTTTCTAATCTGCAGTCACCATCTGTATTATTCGTGTTTCTATTCGAGTTACTATAGTCGTTATGTATCCTTTTGTGATTGACCTTACGCGTGTTATTACTGGCATTATTATTACCCTTTTTATTAGCAAAAGAAACCAATAATATCAACCCATTGTTTAGCTGATAACCATTCGTTGCAAAAATAGCTCGTGATGCATCAATTGGGTTTTCGAAACATACAAAACCGTATCCCTTAGAAGAACCTATCGCTTCTTCTTCTTCTTCTTCTGACGTACTATCATTTTCGGTTGGAGGATTTGTGCCATTTGAGTTGTTCGGGTTCGATGACCCACCTATGGTAATAACTTTAGAGCTAATTATCTTTCCAAAGCATTCATAAAACTTACCCAATGTCTCATCTGTCCAGTCAAGAGGGATATGTTTCACATACAAATTTGATTCTTGCTGGCTACTCAATGGTATTGGAAGACTATTTATATATGGGTTTGGAAGAAGACCCGAAACCCCATATGGGGATTCATTATTTAAATTAACTGGGACATTCATTGTAGAGGGATTTGTATCACTTAGCATTGGAGTCTGTACCAGTATGTTTGAACTTGTCTGACTTCCCGAAGGATTATTATAGAAGTTATGGTAAACACTTTTAACATATTGTGGAATCTGTTGATCGTAGACATTCGGGCCCCGGGAAGATATAATAGCCTTTTCTTGGTGTTGTCTATTATGATTATTATTACCTCCATTATTTATAACTCCGTTCCCGTAGAGGCCATTGACAGAACCCTTTTGATTTGAACTTTGAATTCTATTTTGGACGGCTTTATTGACTACTAAAACGTTCCCAAACCATTGAAAACCATTAAATTCATCAATTAGATGTTGGATCTCATCGGAGTCCCTTAATTTAATAAAACCGTAACCTTTCAAGGTAATCGATTCCGATACTTCATTTCTATTTTTATTCGAACTCTTTGGGAAATAATATGATAGGATGGTAAAATTTGGGAATTTCTCTAGCATCTTTTTATTCAACAATGCAAGAATCAAATCTTCGGTGACAATATCACCAACATCTGTTTGTTTTGGTAGATTTCCAATAAATAAACATTTAAAAGTTTTTTCAACACCATTTTCTTTAACTTGATTCCAATGTAGCGTTTCCCTCTCTTTACGGTCTACATGATAATTTATAAAAAGTGTCGACCCTTTAATTTCCTTACCGTTTAACATCTGTATACATTTTGAAGCCTGCGATCCTAATTGATATGATACAAACCCATATCCAATATTGCTATCCTTTACTTTATCATGAATCAATTTTATCGACACTAGTGATCCATATTGCTTCAATATATCTAATAATTTTGTGATGTTGATCCTTTTTGATATTCCTCCAATAAAAAGATTACCAGGATGAGTTAAAGCGTGATGATTTATAGTAATTGACCAACGATCAATAAGATCCGATAATTCTTTTAATAACTTTGTGATTGAAGTTGCACAATTCTCTAAAGAGTAACCTTTTCTAAAATGTGCCTGTTCTACAAAGTCAAACATCCAATTCTTGGCATTACCAGAATATGATTTTGCAAATTCTTTCGAGCCGTGTTCAAATTCATAATGATTTTCCTCAATAACTTCCAACCGTTTCGAATCACAAAGGTATTCATAATTTTCTATATTTAATGGATTAATCATATTACCTTTATGATTAGCTATATAATTAGAAAATTTCAAAATTATGTTATCTTTTTCAATTTCATTGTCAGCGATTGCTTCAGTCCATTTAATTCTTATAGTCAGCAAATTTCTATTTGCTAATTGTTCCAATTGTAATCCTGCGGAGGAAGTCGAACTTGTAGTACAGTCTATATATTTCTGTTGATCAATATTTTCTTTATCGATCTCACTTCTTACCTTTGGCACTTCATCTATTTCTGACATATTAGTTGTTAGTGGCATTGCTTTTTAAAAATAAAAAAAATTAGTCAAGTATATTGTATGAAGATAATCTGGTGATGATATTAATAATGTTTCTTATTAAGTTATTCAGGATGCTTTCTAATTGAAGACATATTTTGGAATTTTCACTTCAATTAGAATTTTGTCTTCTTAATCTTTCTTGTTAAATAATATTTAATTAACTAATAAGAAAACTTAATCATAAAATTCAATTCTAGTTATAGTTCAATTCAAAATTCAAAATTTAAAGAAAAGAGAAAATTATAACAGTAGTGAATGAACTGCCTCAAGTGGAACAATGGTTAAAAATCACACTCAATTATTATTGAACTCCTGTACCAATTAGATACCAACTAACAATGGAGAAAAAAGGAGTAATTTATATATATATACTACTACTAATACTAATACTATTATTAACTATCAGTCGGAAAAATAAAATATAACATACATATAGATATACTGATGAATTAAATCTAGGAAAAATAAAAAGGACCAGCTTATATCATAATATAATCTAAAAAAATTCTTTTCCCTTTGATATATATCTAAGCGTAATTTAAACAAGATTATATCTAATTATCCATGATTATAAGATACTTTTATTATTATTATTACTATTATTGTTATTAAATTTCAACCTTGATGACATGCATTTCAGTCAGGTAAGGTACCGACCGAACCTGACATTGAACCACTCACTCTACAGTGACATACACATTTTAAAAGTATTTATTTCAGAGAATAACTGGAGATTATCACATATTCTGGTCATCGGAAAACCCTTTTTCTATTTACTTTACCTCTTTCGACTTGTCTCGAGGTAATTAATTGACATAAGTACCGATTAGGAAATCACATTGACTTCATTCATTCTTCGCCCATTTTCTCTTTTTCGCAAACCACTCAATAAAAGGGAAAGGGAAGTCGTACAGTTGAAATAGCGAATCAGCAAAACAAGAAGGCAGAGAGAGAGAATAATAGACATTTTTCTTAGTTTTTAAGCAAAGAATCAAACAAAAATAACGCAAAATAGACAACAGACTCTGAAAACTAAGATGAAGGAGTGGGGGAGGGAGGAAAAGCCTGACGAGGGCTAACAACTCACCAAACAGACATAGTTCTGCATTAATATGTATATATTCACAGTTGTACTGATATATGTGTAACTATATATGAACCTTAGGGTTGGTATCTTGCAAACTTGAATACGTGGATTAAAGTACTCATATACAGTTACATGCCAAGTATTTTCATTGGAGATACTTACCAGGAAAACAGATAAGAACTTGTTCTTAGATGAATATATATATATATTTATTTCTTCCCTTCTGGTTCGTCGTAAATTATATATAACCACACTATGAGATGGATCATGACTAAGTACTCTTGCACGTCAAAAAATGGAACCTCCTTATATGTCGGAAAGTGCGGCTTGTATGTATGTAGCTATACTTTGTAAGTTGAACAATAATATAGAATACACCAACTGCGTACACGCTTATAATTTTTTACAAGTATATACTTTGAATAAATCATTAAACATTGTAGAATATTTAACGGAAATCGTTTAACATTAATCTCCTATTAAACTCTACAGAGTACCCAGATATTTACGTACACCTATATGGATAAGACTCACATGTCTTTGAAAATTTGAAGTCATAACAAGATATTATTAAATGTGGTTTTATGTCTGTTGTGTAATCTGGAATCTGCTTGTTCCATGCGTAATATTCTTTAAGCTAACTTCGATTTAAGAAATATAATGCCAGAATACGGCAATAGTGATAAAATATACTTGTCGGAATACTAATAATTAAAACTAGGACAACCAACCAACCAAATTATTCATTTAGATTACTCGTTATAGCCTCACTTCATATAAATATGTATAATTTCTCGGTATTTATGTGACCGAATAGCGCCGAGATCACGTGCAGGTTTGCCCTTTTCTTTCTCGATAAATCACTTTTCACGAAACTTCTAGGAATTGTTCCCTTACGGTGGCGAAACTGCTGAAACCTTTAAAATATGCTTAACCACTTAGAAATTGAATACATTCTAGTGATATTTTCCAATTATTACTTAAACACTTATAAACAATACTACAAAATTCTTTGTAGAGAGTCAATTATTGATATTGTTGTTTATAAAAAGGATAAATAGTTTTGTTTCTGTGTTTTTTGTTGTTTGAGTAAAATACCACTAGGAAATTTTAAATACTCTATTAAGGAATTTACAAATGTTTTTGACCAGAAGTGAATATGATCGTGGTGTTAGCACGTTTTCTCCAGAAGGGAGATTGTTCCAAGTTGAATATTCTTTAGAAGCAATCAAGCTCGGATCTACTGCCATCGGTATTGCTACAAGTGAAGGTGTTGTTCTTGGTGTTGAAAAGAGAGCTACTTCTCCTTTATTAGAATCTGATTCTATCGAGAAAATAGTTGAAATTGAACATCATATTGGTTGTGCTATGAGTGGGTTAACCGCTGATGCTCGTTCAATGATCGAACACGCAAGAGTGTCGGCACTAACACACAATTTTTACTACGATGAAGATATTGGTGTTGAATCCTTGACACAGTCCGTTTGTGATTTGGCATTAAGATTTGGTGAAGGTGCTTCTGGTGAAGAAAGACTGATGTCTAGACCATTTGGTGTCGCTTTGCTGATAGCAGGTTACGATAAAGATGAAGGGTATCAATTATTCCATGCTGAACCATCTGGAACATTTTACCGTTATAATGCCAAAGCTATAGGTTCTGGTTCTGAAGGTGCACAATCCGAATTACAGAATGAATGGCATTCATCTTTGACTCTAAAAGAAGCTGAAGTATTAGTGCTGAAGATTTTAAAGCAAGTGATGGAAGAAAAATTAGATGAAAATAATGCTCAATTAAGTTGTGTATCAAAAGAAGAAGGTTTCAAAATATATTCAAATGAAAAGACTGCAGGGATCATTAAGGACTTGAAAGAAAAAGAGGCACAAGAACATACTGAAGAAAACGATATTGAAATGTCATAAGTTTCAAAACTTCCTCATTTTTTTTAAAATTAAATAATGAATAGAAAAATGAAATAAAAATCATAATATAGTGTATTATCATGAATATGCATGTTTTATATGTTATTGTATAATGACGATATATTTAAAAAGTCTATATAGGAAGAGGCAAATAGTATTAATTTGCCTATATTAGGTGAGAATACTCCGGGATTTCTTTAATTTTACCATTGAAGAATTTCTCTAATCTATTAGCATACTTGAAATAAGAAGTATTCTCACCATTGTACATCCTACAATTGTTACAAACTAGTCTCAAATCGTATATGAAATCTTCCATTTTTTCATACTTATTATTTTCTAATTTTATTTCCATTGTACTCAGATCCATTGGTTCTTTAATAAATTCGTAGTAGTCTGGAACTTCTTCTCTATTGACAGGTTGTAAAAAGGGCCATGCAGCGGCATGATTTTGAAGTTCTGTTAAAATATTTTGCATAATAGCATAATGTGGACCTCTTTTTGGACGTTGTGCTAATTTATCCATCTCAGGTGTCCAACCTGCTTCTTTTAACCCTGGTATACTCATTGGATCTATTGGTTCAATATTATCAAGATCACTAAATTGTTCGAGACCCGGCCTCACTATATGTGATTTTGAAATGGTTCTTATTTTTCTTCTTAATGCAGCTTCTTGTAACAGTAATATCTTAGCAGCATCTAAATATCGTATCTTTGGAAGCATAGAGCATTGCATCAATGTACCACCTTCATAATCCTTAATGTAACCCATCCATATCTTTTTATCCAATGTGACTTCCTTTGTGAAACCTTGTTTTTTGAAATAACCGATGGCATAATTATCGGCATATGTCAAAAAGTATTTAATTGGTGATGTATTCTTCACATAATCCTTTAAATGATTCATTAAATGTGCACCGTAACCTCTAACTTGTTCCGTTGAACTAATTGCACAAAAAACAATTTCTGCAAAGCCTCTTTCATTGAAGGGCCTATATGTAATCCCACCAACAACAGTTAATGGTTTCCTTACTACAGCCATAGAGAGATGGTTTCTATCATACACTAAACGTGCAATATATTCTTTGGGCATCTTTGGTAATTGCTTTTGAAAGATATTCTTCAAACCAGTAAGGACCATTAAATTCTCTTTAGTATTATCGTTATTCACTACTCGAAACTCTATCTTTCCTTCTTTCTCTTCTATAACACTAGCTCTTTCTTTAAATTTATATTCAACACCATCAAATTCAAATTTTACTAACCCTTTCTCTTCGTCTTCGACCACAGAATTTTTTACATCAAGGTCAACAGTATTGTTTCCTTCAGCATCGTCATCGTCATCATCATCATCATCTTTATTTTCTTTATCAGTGTGCTCTGACTCAGAATTGTCTGATTTCACATCTGATACAGGTGAACCCCTCAAGTTTGGTTTATAATCTCCTAATTTTATTTTTTTCACCTCAGGTTTATCATTTGAATTCACTTCTTCTTCTCGTTTATGAACCTCTCCGGTAGTCATTTCTTTCTTTATATAAAATATTTGCGATAGTTAAATAAGAAATCGTATGTATGAAAACTTCCAAACAAATAATAATTATAATAACAATAGTAACCAAACAATTGGGATGAAATATAATGTTACAACAATACCTCTTAAAATAGTATTAAGCGATCTGAGTTCAGTACCCTCTTATTTCTCCTTCTTCTTCTTCTTAAATTCAATTTGTTTCGTGGTTACCTTTTATTTAATATGTCAATAATCGATCTTCTTTTATTTACTATAAGGTTAAAAGGTCAAGACGAAATTTTCGTAAAACACGATGTCATGAAAAACGAAATGAAAATAAGTAGAAAGACAGAAAAAGAGAAAATAATTTATTTCAATGATGCTTATCAATTAAAAGATATATTTATACAACATTACTTATATTAATATTCAGATTCGTCACCTGATTGTTGTTCCGCTTCTTCGTCTTCTGGATCATCAAGTGCTAATCCGTCGATTTCATCCAAAAGTTCATCCATATCGATACCTGGCGCATCCTCTTCTTCAATATCGTCACTATCATGAGCACTTTCTTCGTTTTCTTCCATAGTTGCTTCGTCATCAACACTCTTATACATATTTATATTGTTTCTCAAATCTGAATCTTCCTCAAGCTCTTGTAAGAACATTTCATAATCCTTTTCTGCACGCTCAAAATCTTGTCTTTCAACTCTAGCATTATTGTAATCTTTACTTGCATCAATATCATTGTGTTCTTTGGCCATTCTCTTTAACTTCCAATTTCTCTTACTTTTTGCCCTCTTTGGATACAATTTCTTGACAAGAACAACATCTGGAACGTAATCATATTTCAATTCGTCAAACAGATCAGAGTTATAGTTAGAGTTTGCAATAAAGTAACCCATCGCACTGTCACCAGCATGCAAGACACCACCAAGATGGGATCTGATATAGTATTCTTGATCATTTACACCAAGATCAACTGCTCTGGCCACTGTAATATCTGCCAGAACACGATTGTCCTTTACTGTACCAGTTGATTCAACGTCCAATACAATGAATTCTACTAATTGTGAAGAATCAGCCAAAGAACTAAAAGGGTTTCTCCAATATACAGGGGCTGCTAATTCTGCAGTTTGCAAAGTCTTTGGATCTAAAAATTGAACTGAATTAGATATTTTATGACATAACACAAATTGTGATATATTCCCCAACGATTTGGCAATTTTCTTTGGTAAGACAACTAAATCATCTTTACAGATAGGTACCAACTCTACAGAATAAGTGAACTTATACTTGGAGACATCTGTATGAGAATCCTGAGATATCAATTCCTCAGATCTCTTGTATTTTGCTGGAACACTAGAAGTTAAGAAATCGACCATCTTGATAGCATGATTCTTTTGTCCATAAAAGAAATCTAAACCATCCTTAACTTCTTTAATTGAAACTGTATTAACATGCGCATTATTTTTCAGGATCATTTGTTCCAAATATAGGAAAGTTCTCTTATGAGGAACTTTTTGTCTTATTTGAACAGTAGCTGTCCATGTGTTGGCTGTATAAGATTTAGCACAATCTGCACATTGCATGGCATTAACGAAATATTCAACTTCAAAACTTTGTTGAATCAACGTATTTAACATTGCTTCACCTTGAACAGTTATCTTAACCTTAATTCTTCTAGAGTGAGGTTCTGTCCAGATAAACGAAGCATCTATTAATCTAACTTTGTTCAAACCCTTTAATTTCTTCAAACATATAGCTAGTAATTCCCTTGATTCTAATCTAGCTCTAATCCATTGTCCTGGTGGCTGTAGAAACCTTTCACAATCTCTACAAAAACTAATATTTGATTCTCTTGGGATACCTTCTGTAATATCAACCTTCATCTTAATACAATCATAACACATAACCAGACCTTTCGAACCATCGATTGGAGTACCACATTCACAACACAACATGGTCGCTCTTGGATTGGAGGCAATCTCATCCTTAACGTTTACACTCATTGTAGAAATAATTTATATTTGCTTTTTTTTTTCCGTACTCAAATAAACTGATAATTTTAACACTCTTAATCTTGAAAGTTAATATATTGAAACCAGAAATGCGTACCTTTTTGAGTTTTAACTCTAAATGATTTGTGTATTTTATAATTCTGAAGAAGTCTGTGCTTCCAAGCATATATATAACTCATCGAGGGGCAAACGGTGGAAAAGTTTTGTTTCAATATTTTATTGATTAAATCTTTGGGAATCTCGGATTGTTTGAAAAGCGATGAGCTTACGTAATAACAAAGCAGTAACAATGTGCAAAACTACAATAAATCAGTAGAAGAAGTATAGTACACCTCTTCTTGATTTAGTAAATTTGAAAAGGTTATCCTTTGTGGAATAATTGCCCCCTTCTAATGTACTCATGCATTTTCTTTTTTTATTTATTTTGTTATATAAACTTTATTTACGCCCTCTCTTTTTACCATTGAATAGTAAGTTAACGGATTTCTTCGAGTGTGTCACTCTCCTGCTTCCTTCATCTTCACTAGATTCATCATCAAGGTCATTTGTGGAATCCTTCGAAGTACCACCATTATTATTAGCGATATTTGCTGTTCCATTACGTGCATTACTAGTTGGTCCATTCCGTCTCATATCTTCTCGTCTTCCAGTTCTGATTTTATTCTTTAATGCTACCATTGCCCTTGTATCATCCTTTGCCACTCTGTATATATTATTTCTCTCATTTAAATGCTCTGATCTCTTCTTCTTTTTTGCCAGACTGCTAACTTTTTTATTACTCTTCACAAATTCACCAATGGTATGGATATCTGTACTACCTTCGTTATCAGTAGAATCACCTATACTGAGACCAGCTCCGATTTGTACAACAGGAAGTTGAAAAAACATTTTTTTACTATCTTCTAGATCCTTGATAGTGTAAGCTTGTTCATTTTCGGTTCTATCAGAATTCTTTTGGTTGTCTTCGTCTTTCTCTCCACCCAACCAACTTAATACTTTTGATGTATTAGAATTTAGTGCGATCTGAAGTTTAGCATTAAGTGCGAGCTTTTCTTGGATTTCTTTAGCTCTGCTCATTATTAAATACCCCTCTGGTAATATTATTTCTGGATATTGGTTTCTCTTGTTGGAAGTTTGTAGTTGTATTAGTTAGTAAAATTTAATTCTTTTATTAAGTGGAATTTTTTACCACTCGCTTTACAGTTAACAAACCGATCACCGATGAGATGAGGTGACATAAAATGGGAAACAAAGCAAAGAAAAAATATTACGAACATTATGACACAAAATTTTAAAAAAATGCTTTATTCCAATTACTAAGTATATATTTATTTGTCTTTTTATCACTAATCTATAAAATTTATGCCCTTGAACTCTTCTTATTTAAGTTTTGGTTCTTTCTTTGTTTTCTTCTTTCCCCGAAATTCATCTTTTCCATCTCCATTAACGATTCTCTCTTTGCCTTAGTTACCTTTGTTAATGCTTTTCTGATGACTGCTGTATCGTGGACCTTATCACATTCTGTCATTTTTTTGTTAATACGGGCCTCAATGGCTTCGATTCTAGAAATATCTCTTTCAGTGACAAAACAGATAGCATCACCACTTCTCCCAGCACGGGCGGTACGCCCAGAACGATGAATATATGTATCTGGATCCGATGGAATATCATAGTTAATAACTAATTCCACAATAGGAATATCCAGACCTCTTGAAGCAACATCTGTAGCAATTAGAATCCTTGCAGCATTAGCACGAAATCTTTGTAAAGAATTTGTTCTTTCTTGTTGTGGCATCTGTGAATGTAAGGATGCTACTCTTAAACCCAGGCGAAACAATGTCCTACGTAAGACTTCTGCTGCTGTAGTTCTATTAACAAATATTATAGCACTTGATTCAATATATTCTTGACATGTCAATAGTTGATATAAATAGGCTTCCTTAACATGTTCAGGAACCAACAAATATTCCGTTTGTAATGTGGATGGAATGGCAACTTGGTCGACGCTTTCAACTTGGTATGAGTAAAGGGATGGTTTACCTTCAATGCTTGGGGCATCTTGAAGAGCCTTTACTTGATCTGTCATTGTTGCGGTGAATAATAAAGTTTGTCTTTTATTCTTTGGGGGTAATGCACCGATACAAGTGGCTAAATCACTAGCAAAAGTATCTGTAAGTAAAAAATCTGCTTCATCTAAAACTAAATATTTTACACGTTTCAAGCCTCCCACTGTATCATCACCACTATTCATAATATGATGAGCCAATCTACCTGGTGTAGCAATTATAAAATGAGGTTTCTTTTGTAATTCGATAGCTTGTTGTACAATACTTTCCCCACCTACGACTAACGCTACACGAATATTCATTTGACTTCCTAATGCTGTGAATTGTTCTGCAATTTGCATAGCCAGTTCTCTAGTTGGAGTCAATACAACACCAAACATACCACTAGGATCCTCGGACCATTTGGTCAGCATAGGGCCTGCAAAAGAAAGGGTCTTACCAGAACCAGTCTTTGCACCACCTATACAGTCTCTTCCTTCTAAAATTTTCGGTATACAATGTTTTTGAATCTCTGTTGGTTGTGTAATTTTCATTGCGGTTAAGGACTCAACCAGCCATTTGGAAAGTCCTAAGGTCTTAAAGTTAGAAACTGACATATTGATATGATTGTGCGGTTGATTTCGATTTGTAATGAAAGTTTTTTTTCCTATGGGCTCATAATTGTGTCTAATAAACTCAATGTTGTGTGTCTTATGTTCGATTATATACATTTGTATTACAGGTTTTAGCAGCTCATCGCAGCGCATCGCTTAGTTGAAAATTTTCTCTGTCAATTTTTCGCTAAATTTCAGGATAAACGGTTTTAATCTGCTCGACTTTCTCTATGGACATATATCATAACAGAAGCAGTAACATTGATGCATAACGACTACATAGTTAAAATGTTGTTGTTGTTGTAGAGAGTTGTATATAATTTACAAATAGATGTTTGCAAGAAAATAATTTCCAGGTAATAGAGAATGATATGTAATATCCTCGATTCAAATGATCAATAATAACATATGCTCTCTATTGCTATTATTTTGTAAACCTACAAAATGTAGAATTGTTTTCATCGTAAGGATATCTGAAATCTACATTCAAAATCGAATGTAAGACAAGGGTGCAACCTAAAATAACCATTGTTCTGTTAATATTATTCGCCTAGTTGAAACATTTACTTTTTTTTACTTCTGTTTTAACATAGTCCTTAATATTCGTAAAAACATATTGTTCTAGCTCAAGAACAACTTTCTTGCCAATAAACATTGAATAATTTCGTTATTCCGGTTTGTTGGTTGGCTGAAACTTGCTCTTTAGTGTTCAGTCCCCTTGCAGAAATCTAGTTGTAAAAGCATGTATTAATATGTGTCTATAAAATATTCTGTATGTGATATATTTTTCTTGCGATGAGAAGAAGAAAAAACCCATTCTATTCTCTGTTTGTACGGAAAATGTGAAAATCACAGAAAATCCGCGATTCAAAAGAAAAAGTGAAAATTTTCTCATCTCATCTCATCTCATCAGTAAAATTCATAATAATAATTTGGAGAGTAAGCAAAGAAGTAGTACCTTGTATCATAATACATGTTTATATATATTACATACATATTTATTATATTAAATATTCTTATCTATAACAACAAGAACTGCCTCAACCAAGAACCACACTAGACAAACTAACATTATGGCTAGAAAAGGTAGAGCTGCGATTCTTCCAAACAATATCATCTTGTTACAAAATTTGGTGAAACGTGATCCGGAGTCCTACAAGGAAGAGTTTTTACAACAATATTCTCATTATGAATCCCTACGTGATATCTTTATGATGAATGGTATGGCACAGAGTGCTGCCGCTGCCACAACTTCAACTAACGGTATCCCTGATGATAGTGCAAACCGTGTTGAGACTAACAGTGTTGGCATTAATGGTAATGCGTCAGTCGGAGAACTTGTTGAGTTGATTGGGTTTATTTCTCAAGTTTGTTCATGTTTCCCCGTACAAACTGCTAATTTCACAAATGAACTAAGACAACTATTATTAGAACATCATAAGACTTTACCATTTGAATTAAAGGAAAAAATTTTAACTTCTTTAACAATGTTAAGAAACAAAGGTGTTATCAGTGCTGAACAGTTAATTCAAACTTTATTCCCATTATTGATTGCTTATTCTTTACAAGGTAATTCCCTTGGTTTAAATTCTCACGCTAAAGAATTACGTCGTTTAATTTATAACAATTTAGTAACATTATTGAAAAATAGTAATTTAGGTTCAAAGAATCAAAAATTGAATAAATCTACGCAAGCTATTTGTTTCAATCTATTAGATCAACCAGATTCTCAAGGTATTTGGGCTGCTAAATTAACGAGAGAATTATGGCGTCGTGGTATTTGGGATGATTCTAGAACTGTCGAAATTATGACACAAGCTGCATTACATAATGATGCTAAGATTGCATTATCTGGTATTATGTTTTTCTTAGATGCTGATCGTGAACGTGAAGAAACATTTGAAGAAAATAGTGATGATGATGATGATAGTGTTAATGTTGATGCTTTAAAACATCGTCTTGAAATTAATAAAAAGACAGGTAAACGTGCTAAAAAATTAAAGAATGCAATTAATACAGTTAAGAAACGTAATCATACAAAGGGTCAAGCTAATCAAAATTTCTTAAATTTTAGTGCAATTCATTTATTAAGAGATCCTCAAGGTTTTACAGAAAGGTTATTTAAAGAACATCTTGGTGGTAATAAACGTAATAATAAATTTGATATGGAACAAAAAATTTCAATTATGCAGTTATTATCACGTTTAATTGGTACACATAAATTGACAGTTCTTGGAATATACACATATTTCCTTAAATATTTAACACCAAAACAAACTGACGTTACTAAGATTATGGCAGCCAGTGCCCAAGCATGTCATGAATTAGTTCCACCTGAAACTTTACAAGTTCTTGTAAGAAAGATAGCTGATGAATTTGTATCAGATGGTGTTGCTAATGAAGTTGCTGCAGCTGGTTTGAATACAATTCGTGAAATTTGTTCTCGTGCTCCTTTAGCCATTGAAGAAACATTATTACAAGATTTAGTTGAATATAAACAATCTAAGGCAAAAGGTGTTAATATGGCAGCTAAATCATTACTTGCATTATATAGAGATGTTGCACCTGAAATGTTAAAACGTAAAGATAGAGGTAAGACAGCAACATTAGATTTAATAGAGAAACAAAGAAATGGTAAAGATAAATCTGATAAGAGTTCACGTGATGTCAGATTACAATTTGGTGCCGATCATGGTGTTCAAGGAATTCAAGGTCTTGAATTATTAGCTCAATGGAAACGTGATCATGCAACAGATGAACAAAATGATGAAACTGAAGCAGCAAATTGGGAAGTAGATAATGATGGAAATAGTGATGGTGAAGATGTTGATGGTGCATGGGTTACAGTAGAGAGTGATAAAGAATATAATGTAGCAAGTAGTAGCGAAGATAGTGACCTTGAATTAAGTGATGATGATGAAGATGGAAAACCAAAGGAGAAAATGGCAACTGCAGCTGAAGCTTTCCAAGAATTAGCCGCTACAAGAATTTTGACACCAGCAGATTTTGCTAAATTACGTGAATTACAAACTGAAGAAAATGTTTTACAACAAATGGGACACAGCACACGTGATCAACATGGTAATAATCGTAATGAAGAAATTATTGATGCAGCTGGATTAGTTGGACCTGTTAAATATAAACAAACACGTGAAGAACGTATTGCTAAAATTATGGAAGGTCGTGAAGGTCGTGAGAAATTTGGTAGTCGTAAAGGTAAACGTGAAGGTGGTCATTCTACAACAAATCGTGAAAAACAACGTAAGAAGAATTTTGTTATGATGATTCATAAGAGATCTGTTACAGGTAAACAAAAGATGTCCCTAAGGGATAAGCAGAAAGTGTTACGTGCTCATATTACAAAACAAAAGAAACGTGGTCATTAAAAAGAGAGATAGAGAAAACCAAACAAGGATTACGGTATAATAAAATATCATTATACATACATCTACATATATACATATATATATCAAATATTGTACATTATTCGACGATATCTCTAATGCAAAGATTATCCATTTATCATCACTTATCTTTATATATTTGGAGAAACTGATTAAGTATTTGTAGAATGTACAGTAAGTATTATTTTCTCCAATTGTCAAACAATATAATAGATCAATGAACCTAATCAATCTGTCAAGAACTCTTCATACATGTAATCACTAGTAACGACCATCACCGATTCTGGTTTTTGTTGGAGTAAAAAAAACAAAAAACGACAATTTCTTAAATCAATCCGGGTTATATCGGGGAAATTTATAGAGAGAATGGGCGGGGAAACGCGGAAAAGTTATTTTGTTTTCTCTTCGAGGGAAAACACGGACTGTCTGTGAGAGGGAGGAAATGGCTAAGTCGGGGGTTTGGTTATGTGGAGATAACGTAGTTTTAGGGAATAGGAAGGGGTTATACTCCAAAGAAAATAATTTGGTAAATAATATTCTCGAAATATCTATATATAAAGGATTGGGAATAACATAACGGTTTTGTTTTTTGAAAACACAAATGTTAAGCTTGGCGGCAAATTCAAGTACAATTGATACAATTGTTTTTTTTTTAGTATTATTGCAATATAATCTATAAACATATTTATTAATTTGTAAATAAATTTAAAAAAAAAAAAATGTTAAGAAACGCTTTAAAAGGACAAGCACGTTTAGTGTTTAAAAGAAATTTATCTATTCATGAGTATAGATCATCTCAATTATTAGGGCAATATAATATTCCGCATCCTCGTGGTTCAATTGCATTTTCCCCTGAAGAAGCTGAACAAGTTGCTCATACTTTAAATGTTGGTACAGTTGTGTTAAAAGCTCAAGCTTTAACGGGTGGACGTGGGAAAGGTCATTTTTTAGAATCTGGTTTAAAAGGTGGTGTCAAAATGGTTAATAGTAGTGATAAAACTGAAATTAAAAATTTAACAAAACAAATGTTAGGTAATCATTTAATTACAAAACAAAGTGGCCCAAAGGGTAAATTTGTTTCTGGTGTTTATGTTGTTGAAAAAATTGATGCAATTAAAGAGAGTTATTTATCAATTATTTTAGATAGATCAACAAGAACACCAGTAATCGTTTGTTCAAGTGAAGGTGGTGTTAATATTGAAGAAACTGCTGAAAAGAATCCAAAAGCAATTAAAAAATTTCATGTTGATCCCAAAAATGGTTTAACTGATACTCAAGCACATAAAATTGCTAAATCACTTGGTTTTTCATCAAAGACTGAAAATGACACTGCAGAAACTGTTAAAAAACTTTATAAAATTTTTATGGAACGTGATGCAACACAAGTTGAAATTAACCCATTAAGTGAAGTTACTGATGGTCGTGTTATGTGTATGGATGCAAAATTTGGATTTGATGACAATGCATCTTTCCGTCAAGAAGAAGTATTTTCTTGGAGAGATTTAACTCAAGAAGATCCTGATGAAGTTAAAGCAAAAAAATTTGATTTAAATTTTGTTAAACTACAAGGTAATATTGGTTGTCTTGTTAATGGTGCAGGTTTAGCAATGGCAACAATGGATGTTATTAAATTAAATGGTGGAGATCCAGCAAATTTCTTAGATTGTGGTGGTGGTGCAACACCTGAAACAATTAAGAAAGCATTTGAATTAATTTTATCAAATGAAAAAGTCGATGCAATTTTTGTTAATATATTTGGTGGTATAGTTCGTTGTGATCATGTTGCATTAGGTTTAGTTAATGCAGCAAAAGAACTTGATGTTAAAGTACCAATTGTTGCAAGATTACAGGGTACGAAATTAGCAGAAGGTAAAGAAATTATTAAACAATCTGGAATTAGTATTCATTCATTTGCTGAATTAGATCCTGCTGCTGCAAAAGTTGTTGAATTAGCACATACACATGCTTAAACAACAAATAAAAGAACAAAACAAAACTTACTTTTACTTTAAATATTCATATATATATGTAACAAAATTCAATTATCCCTTTCTTTAAAATTATGCGTGTACATAGATAGATCAGTCAATGACTAGGATACGAGAAATGCAAAAAAAAAAAAAAAAAAACAACGTTTGA
>JAJLXS010000037.1:0-115560 GCA_030571355.1 Maudiozyma serrabonitensis | reverse complement strand
GATTTGATAATGTTCAATATTTAACAATCCAAAATAAGAAAAGATAAGAATAAGACGCATTTGGAAATCGTGTGTAATTTCTACAATGCTAGTATTGGAGATTTATAATCACGAAATGTCTAATCCAAAAAGTATATAAAGGGAACAATATTTCATGTGTTGGAATATTTTATTTCCCTGATTATTTTGTATATTATTTATAATTTGTATAATAAAGAGATCAGACGACTATACGTTGATTTCTAAAGAAATAAAATTTTGTACCATACTAACAGAAATGGATTCCTCTAATAATACCAAAATTCAACAGAGATATGTAGTTCACTTGATCGTGATGCTATTATCGTACAAAGGCGTTTTCCGTTACTTAAGCTTGACTTATTCTTGTCTGGTATCTTTCGACTGAAAGAAGAAGAGTAAACAGTAGAAGATAGGAGAGTCCCTTATATAGGTGTGCTCTCTATCTTATTCGACGCGTGGTGTCCATGTGGACGTCCCTTGTGTCGCTGGATAGCCGCGGTAGCGTATCCAGGTGCACTCGGCAACCGATGTCAAAGGTGTGCTCTGATTGGTCGCAATTGATCAGCGATGAGTAGGTGCTCGTTCTACGAGTCCTTCTGAGTGTTATGCTCCTGTAGCTGTCATGTGTGTGACGGATGCTAATGTCCTAGAATAATGTGTCAGTAATGCCCAATCGGGTATACTGATCTTATTCGTATGATAATTCTAATTACAGATGTTATCATGTAACGGTAAATTGTCAACAATGTTTGGTTAACACCAAATTTGTTATTTTCTGACAAGGCTAAATGGTTAACCTTGTTACACTATGAAAAAACATCTTCAGTCTAAACAGTAGAAAAAACTCAAACCAGAAATTTATTTAAAACGTATTTTTCATAATGGTAGATGGATATGTTTTCATATTCGACACAACTATAGATGGAAAAGCATTTAAAAAATGTAAGAACAAATCGAAAGTAAAAAGATCACTTAATGGAAATGAGTTAAAGTGTTTTATATGGTTAGAAATATAACACTCACAATATGAAAGAGATTAGATATTGTTTAGAGGCTCTGAAATATAATGTATTGATCACATTGAGTGCTTATAGGAATTGGTATAATGTAAGGGGTGGTTCAGGGTAGTTTTCAAAATTTTCAAAACAGGAGTTACCTAATATAATTAAACGTGACAATCCAAGACTATACCCGCTCTATCCCCACCAAAAAGAGAGAAACGAGTCTCTATTCTAACCGTAACGGTCAAACAATATCACTCCTAATCTACCTACTACTTTAAAAGAAAGATCAAGGCTTGTCAAAATTAAGAAACAACTCAGTGTGTAGAATGCTATATATCTCTAGTATCCAGTACATTTCAACCGAGAATACAAACTACCCATGCTCTAAAAATCATGGACCCACATTCAATACTACTCCCAATTAAAATGTGAATTATCGCTATAACTGTTCATACCAATTCAAGAATGAAACTCCCTAGATCTACTGACCACGTTCCTTCCCCTCAAACCAAACTACACCCCACAAGACATAACTTAATCAAGTTACTAATTCACACCCGTCTCCTTTCACCAACAACAGTTCCAATGACTTACCCAATCTACTAACCTCTTAACCTCCTTCTCCTCTCTTTATAATTAGAAAATTGTATTACCCCCGCCACAATAACAAACTTCTCCGCAATCATTTTCTCCGAGTGCACCGCCGTTCTATTATTTGCCTCTCTGTAAAAAAATAAAAATATAAAAATTGTTTTATTTGTCACATTCTGCCAAATTAAATTTAATAAAAATTGGGGTAAATGATGAATATAAAAGGGAGACAAGAAATTCAAAATCATTTAAATTCTTTGGTTTATCTCAATTGGTTACAACAAATTTGTAGATATACATACATACATACATATATATATATATTGTCAGATCAAACAATTGACAAAATATAATTAACTAGCTTTTATATCTCGAACAGTATCTCCATTACTAAATATGCCAAACAAGAAAAGTAAAGTGAAAGGTCCTAAAGTGAATACAATTACCACTAAAGATGGTGAATCTGTTAAAATTTTTGAAGATATGAATGATTTTGAAACCTATTTGAAAAATGAAACGGAAGATAATGAATTTGATCATGTTCATTGCAAATTAAAATACTATCCACCTTTTGTCTTACGTGGTGCTCATGATGATCCAGATAAGATTAAAGATACAGCAAATTGTCATTCTCGTAAATATGTGCGCCACTTAAAACAACATGTTGAAAAACATCTATTAAAAGATATTGGACAATCTTTACAAAATCCTGAATTAAGATTTAATAATAAATCTAAACAAGAAACTTTTGATACAATTACTTGGAAATATGAAGATGAAACAGAATTAAATCAAAAAAAATTCAAAATTGATGTCGAAATTTGTTGTCATAACAATGGTGCATTGGTTGATGTAGATTATAAGACAGGTCCAATTATTTCTAATAATGAGCCACCATCTGAATCAATAATCTAATACCCCCACTAGTTCCCTTCTTTCTTACTATAACTATATGAATTATGACCTTATTTTTTTTTAATATTATGTTTATTATTCTGTTTGCTAATGTTTTTATGACCTAATGAAATACCCCTCTTTTTCTCCTTTTGAATATACAAATAAATATATATATCAACAAATAAATATATATTAATGAATAACTTTTCAGTCATTTAAACCAAGTTCAACTAATCGTTGATACAATATATACAATTGAATTTTCTCTAAAATTGTTTATATCATATATATATCTTACATCCTAATCTTGCCTTTTTCATGGATTCCTGGGAAAACACAGCTGCACTAAGCTAAAACCAAGAAGCGAAGCAAACAAAAAAAGCATTAAGCGAAAAAAAAATATTGAAGGAAAGCTGGATTTTAACTGAGAAAAGTATTTTATATTTTTGTTTCTACAATAAATTTAAAGATTAAAAATATAATTGTGTATATAATATATTGATAGAATCGAGAGTATTGATATCAACATTAAATTAAATTACTATAAAGATATGTCTGATAAAGAGGTAAACAGTCCAATCAAGGATACTGAAAAAATTGAAGTTGTGAAACCAGTGACAAAAGATGAAACGATATCATCACCACTAAAAAGAACAAGATCTACGGATGAAAATGATACAGATAATAAAAAAGTTAAATTAGATACTGAAACAAAGAAAGAAATTGAAAAAATATCAAAGGACGAAAAACCAAAATTTGTATTTGGTTCTACAACTAAATTTGGTTCAGGATTTAAGGTGGCCTCTGAAAAAAAGAATGATACTGAAGATACTGAAAATAAGGATAATAACAAGAGTGGTAGTAGCAGTAACAGTAGCAATAGTAGCAGTAAAAACACTGAAACCCCGAAACCAATGGCATTTGGGTCTGGGTTTTCCTTTGGGAGTGGATTTGGTGTCCTAAAGAATGAGAATGAATCTGAAACAAAAAATACAGAAAAAGATAAAACAGAACAGAGTGGTTCTAGCAGCTCAGAAGAAAAATCACTTCCAGATACAAAGAAAAATGAAGTTGTCACAGAGAATGATGAAAAGATTCAGTTGCATAGACAAGAAGTTAAATCAGGTGAAGAATTAGAAAAGACTTTATTTCAAGCTAATGCAAAATTATATCAATTAGTAGATATGAAAATTGGTTGGAAAGAAAGAGGCACAGGTGTAATTAAAGTAAACAAAGATTCTAAGAATGATAAATATCGTATTATAATGAGAACAAGAACAATACTTAAAGTTATACTGAATTTACCTTTGGTGAAAGGTGTGACCTTAATGAAAGGTTTCCCAGGATCTTTACAAAGTGAAAAATTTATTAGAATAATCGGTATTGATGAAAATAAGAAACCTCTGACATATGCTCTAAAGACAGGTAAAGAAGAAACCACAGAGGACCTATATAAGATTATTAATGACTCCATTCCTAAATAAACTATATAGTCACTGCCATGACGCATATGTGAATTAAAAATAGTGATTGCAAATGATACTAATATTTGACTTCATAAGTTCTTCTGTAACTTTCGAATTTTTTTGAAATAATTAGCAATATAAGTAATAAATCCTTCTTTTTTTATAGCGTAAATGTATATGATGTTTACTTCTTAACAAAAGCAACACTGCAAATTGTACTACCTTTAATACCACCAAACTCAAAGACCGGATATTTGATAGTTTCTGAAACTGTTAATTGTCCCTTTGTTATAATTTTAATCAATTCCTCTTCAGTAAAATTACATGACGTTATTAAAAATGTACCATTTTTTTTTAGTATCTTTTCTACAACAGAATAGTAGACTTCAACAACAGACTGATTATTTTCACCTACAGTCAAACCACTTAGAGCAATTGCATCTAACGTACCTTTATCTGTCACGATATCAAACTCACCTGGAGCCCAATTGGGATCAAATATATCTGCTTGTGCAAACTTCACAGGATATTCTTTAGCTTTCGCTATATCTGTAGCAAATTGTACACTCTCTGTAGAGTAATCAACACCTAACATATTGGATTCGAAATCATTTTCATAAAGTTCAAATAATAAATGACCATTACCTGTACCAAGATCAATCACAGACGATTCCTTGTTATTAAATTCATTTAAATTTTCAACAATGAAATTTACCATTCCTTCCTCGGCTCCATTATCCTCAAACCAACATTCTCCTGTATCTTCTGGGTTTTCCCTAAAGTTCACTCTCTCTACTGAGTAGAAATCATCCCAATATTTTTTAGTACCTAGTTTGGATTCATTTAGTCTCGTTGTATCTTCCATCGCTCAAAAAATTTAACAATATTAATAATAGATATGAAATACTTTATTGACCAGCAAAAAAGGGTTAACAATAGGTTAATATGAAGGTAATTCCAACAATATAATAAACAGATTTCAGAATATATATATATATATATATATCTATATTTATTCAGGATTTCTATACTCAAATATTTTTCATCCCATCCTGCTCATCACTTCAATTTTGAGCCTTTCACATATTTAAATTTTTCTCTCTCTTTCTAAATTGGCCGAATAGAAAGAAGTTTAAAGAAGTTTTAAAACCCGAAGTAAAATAGAAACAACGGTGGCGGGGTTTTGGTTAGAATCTTCAAATCCTTATAAATAACATATACATTCAAGAATCTAAACAGTATAATGTTATAAGCAACATATCAACGATATTTGTCTAGCAATCGTATAAATATTAACCAGTCAAAATCGAATAAATATAACCAACAATGCCCTCAGATAGTTTTCTTCCAAGCCTGACTGATGTTATGGACCCATTATACCCCCAACAATTGGAGGTATTACGTCAACAAGTTTTAGCAGAAGGTGGTGAAAGTGCCACAACTCAGGCTCTTTTCAATTACGCATGGGGTCTTATTAGATCACAACAAGTTGATGATCAAAGACTGGGGGTGAAGATATTGAGTGATATTTACAAAGAAACCCCTAGTAGAAGAAGAGAATGTCTTTACTATTTAACGATTGGCTGCTATAAATTAAATGAGTATCATATGGCTAAGAGATATGTAGATGTTTTAAGTTCCCATGAACCAAATAATAAACAAGTACAAACTTTGAAAAAAATGGTGGAAGATAAAATCGAACGAGAAACTATGAAAGGTTTACTAGTTGGTGCAGGTGTAGTTGCAGGTATCGCAACAGTGGCAGGAATCTTCTTCAGATCGAAAAAGAAATAATATCCAATAAGGAGATTTTAATTCTAAGAAAAACAAACAAATAATTCTAGAGGTAAAAACTGATTGATCTGGCCCATAAAAGTCAATAACAATAACAACATTACTCTGTCAAATCTTCATGAAAACGCATATATGAAATATAAATATTCTTTTATTAAAATCAAGACAAACTTCATAAATAATGAAAAAAATAATAATAATACACGTTATCTTTTTTAAACTTTCGAAATATCGTAGAATAAACAAAAGTACAAATTTTGAGAAGCTACTCCCATCAAATAATGACCTTTCCGTCTTCATCTTCTCAACAAATTTAGTATTATGTGAAAACTAAACTGACGCGTAAACAGATAGACAGAAACAATTTATTTAAGAATAAAGTCGTGCAAGAACTCCTTTTCTTACTTATTTTAAAGCCCTAATGAGAAATATCAGTTATCAGTACTATCTCGTCTTTTAAGCTCCACATTTTTTTGCTGTGCAATTGCACCATAAACGAAAACGACTGAAGGTGCAGTAGAGTTCAGAGGCTTGATTATTACCTAGTTTGGAATATAAAAAAATTTCAAACAACCAACCGAGAATTTTTTTTTATAATATGAACCGGGTTGCCATAGTTGTTAGTACGCGTTTCTATGGTTGCAATCCCGATGTCATGGCAACCGCAATATTAAAAAATAAAAAATAACGCAGTCCAAGTAAACAGGCAGCAAGCTACGCTCAGTGACATCAAGAAGGTGGGAGTTTATGCGTAACTTCTGAACAATACGAAAGTTGAGGTATCATTTATTTCATTGTTTACGCGTTTTTACTTATTTAGGCTAATTAAAGCCATAAATGTGACGCGTTTTATTAAAAATCTTTCTAGTGAAATATTGTTACGGTAACGAATAAGTTCGCGTTTTTTGCTGTATTCTAATATGTCTACTTTCCTTCATTACTGTAGTTACCGTTTGTTGTCCTAGTAACGACAATTGTATCATTAGAAGAAAGTTACATGAATGCTATAGTTCAAAAAAAAAAGTATATAAAGGGGATGTTATTCTCTGATATATTTGAAAATTATTTTCTCTCTCAATACTCTTATAATTATTTTGTTCTCAATAAACCATCAACATTAATTACATCCAAAGCCTGTGAATCATTACTCAATCGCATTCATACTCAGTTTTAAAATTCAATAGGATAATTAAATACATACACATCTAACAATATTTCTAGAATGTTCGTTATAAAAAGAGACGGTCACAAAGAACCTGTACAATTTGACAAAATTACTTCAAGAATTTCTCGTTTAAGTTATGGTCTTGACCCAAAAAGAATTGATGCTGTCAAGGTTACACAACGTATCATCTCTGGTGTATATGAAGGTGTTACAACTGCTGAATTAGATAACTTGGCTGCTGAAACATGTGCTTACATGACAACTATCCATCCTGATTACGGTACTTTGGCTGCTAGATTGGCTATCTCCAATATCCACAAACAAACAAAGAAGAGGTTCTCTGATGTTATTAGTGATCTTCATGACTATATTAATCCAGCTAATGGTAAACCAGCACCAATGATTTCTGATAAAGTTTATAACATCGTTATGGAAAATAAAGAATTGATCAACTCTACAATTGTGTACGACAGAGATTACTCTTTCAATTACTTTGGTTTCAAAACCTTGGAACGTTCATATTTGCTTAGACTCGATGGTAAGGTTGCTGAACGTCCTCAACATTTAATCATGAGGGTTGCACTCGGTATCCATTTGGATGATTTAGATTCTGTTATTGAAACATACAACTTGATGTCCTTAAGATACTTTACCCATGCTTCCCCAACTCTATTCAACGCCGGTACGCCAAAACCTCAAATGTCTTCTTGTTTCTTAGTTGCTATGAAAGATGACTCCATCGAAGGTATCTATGACACTTTGAAAGAATGTGCTATGATCTCCAAAACAGCTGGTGGTGTTGGTCTACATATCCACAACGTTCGTGCTACTGGTTCCTATATTGCTGGTACTAACGGTACATCTAATGGTATCATTCCTATGGTCAGAGTTTTTAATAACACAGCACGTTACGTCGATCAAGGTGGTAACAAGAGACCTGGTGCTTTTGCCCTATTTATTGAACCATGGCATGCAGATATTTTTGACTTCGTTGATATCAGAAAGAATCACGGTAAAGAAGAAATTCGTGCAAGAGATCTATTTCCAGCCATGTGGATTCCAGATTTATTCATGAAGCGTGTTGAAGCAAATGAACATTGGACCCTTTTCTCTCCAAGTGATGCCCCAGGTCTATCTGATGTTTATGGTGACGAGTTTGAAGAATTGTACACTCGTTATGAAAGAGAAGGCCGTGGTAAGACAATCAAGGCTCAAAAGTTATGGTATGGTATTTTAGAAGCACAGACTGAAACTGGTACTCCATTTATGGTTTATAAAGATGCATGTAACATAAAGACAAACCAGAGAAATCTTGGTACTATCAAATCGTCTAACTTATGTTGCGAGATCGTTGAATATTCTAACCCAGATGAAACTGCTGTTTGTAACTTAGCATCTATCGCTTTGCCAGCTTTTATCGAAACTTCCGAAGATGGCACTACTTCTACTTATAACTTTGAGAAATTACATGAAATTGCCAAGGTAATTACCAGAAATTTGAACAGAGTTATCGATAACAACTACTACCCAGTTCCGGAGGCTAGAAATTCTAACATGAAGCATAGACCAATTGCACTTGGTGTTCAAGGTCTTGCAGATACATATATGCTGTTACGTCTACCTTTCGAATCTGACGAAGCTGGTATTTTGAACAAACAAATTTTTGAAACCATTTATCATGCCTCCTTGGAAGCCTCCATGGAACTAGCCAAGAAAGACGGTCCATACGAATCATACGAAGGTTGTCCTGCCTCTCAAGGTATCCTACAAATGGATATGTGGAATGCCGAACCATTTGGTATGTGGGACTGGGCCAAATTAAAAGCTGAAATTATTGAACACGGTTTGAGAAACTCTTTGACAATGGCTCCAATGCCAACTGCTTCTACTTCCCAAATTATGGGTTACAATGAATGTTTCGAGCCATTGACTTCCAACATGTATCAACGTCGTGTTCTATCCGGTGAATTCCAAATTGTCAACCCATATTTGTTACGTGATTTGGTTGATATGGGTATTTGGAACGATAGTATGAAACAACATTTAATTACTGCCAATGGTTCTGTTCAAGGTTTACCAAATGTCCCACAAGAGTTGAAGGATCTTTACAAAACTGTCTGGGAAATTTCACAAAAGAAAATCATTGACATGGCAGCTGACCGTTCTATCTACATTGATCAATCGCACTCTTTGAATCTTTTCCTACGTGCTCCAACTATGGGTAAGATTACCAGTATGCATTTCTACGGTTGGAAGAAGGGTTTGAAGACTGGTATGTACTACTTAAGAACACAAGCTGCTTCAGCTGCTATTCAATTCACAATTGATCAAAAGGTGGCTGATCAAGCCGGTAAGAAGATTGCTGATATTGACAACTTACATCGTCCTACTTATGTTCCAACTGGAACTAAATTTACAGATGGTATTACGTTGGAAAAAACCAACTCTGGTTCATCCTCATCCAGCGAATCTATTGCTAGTGGTGTTTCTACTATTAAACTAAATGAAACTGACCCAGTTGTTCCACAAGATGATGCTACAACTCAAAAAAAGGTTGAACAAGTGAGTGAAAGAAATACTCTTCAATCAGGGATTAGTTGTGCCGAGAGAGATAACTAATAATACAAAAATTCCTTAAACTATGTATACTAATTAAATCTTTACAAATATTATATTTAAATTCCTATAAAGCAATAAACAAATAAATAATTCTACAACTTCCATTATATATCCTTTGAGGAACAAATGCTGGCTAAGATGTAGGAACCGTAAATGTTAAATTTGACAGATTTCCACACAATGATCTGTAGGACCATTAATTTTATAAGCACCGTACTTCCCCGGAAAAGTGATAATTCTGAAAAATTAACTGAGTGTGAATAAAAATGAACGTAAATGAGTGAATGTGATATGAATAAATCTTCAGGGTAGTTTGCATTTACTATAGAAGATCTTCAGATAGGTAATCTAATCGTTATAACAAGTTTCAAAAACTTTAGCTAGTGTTTCATATTGATATTATTAATCTGTACAATTGAACGTTGATAACCAATTTTTGACTGTTTTTTTCCATTTTATATTAGCCAAGGCCACATACCACTTAAATCACTCGTGTAAGGAAACTATGGATAGTAGAACAGAAATACCGAATGGTGAAACACATTTAAATTTATTGCACGAAGAGGGGTTTAGTCATAGCCATAATTTTGGTGATAATGATATTGAATTACAAAGTATAGGTGGCCCTCATTATGAAATTGATGATGCGGATCGACACGATGGTGAAAACCATGAGGGAGAAAGAAATGAGCAATGGACGTTATTAAAGAGGTCTAATAAAATGATGAGATCGATCAGAAAGATATGGGATGGTCCGGATGAACCTTTTGATGAACCACCAGAGTTCTTGGAGACTCACCCCATTATAAAGATCTTCAATGACTTTCCAATTCGCACAGCTCAAAAAAAAATTGGTTCAGGAACTCTCTCAATGACTATACTATTCATATACTGTTCTATTTGGTTTGGAACTAATTTCTTTTTCTTATATCCGCATTTCGTTTTCAAGGCATATTTTATTCCCAGAGATTTAAGTTCTGATAAAATTCCAATAATATCACTAGATTGCAATTCATATTTAAATTGGGAAGGCACCAACAATGCGTGTGGACTATTCGGTGAAAATTGTAATCCCTTTGAAGACAAAGAATACTATATTAAATGCCCAGCATTATGTGATATGGGAGGTATAGCATACTCCGCTGTTGCAGTTGGCTCCAAGAGGGTTAAATATACCAACTATATTATTGGTGGTGGTACTGTATCGGATTTAGATGAGAATTCTGATTTAGATGAGAGGTCTGATGAGTTATACTCGAACCCATTTAGATCTGATTCATATCCTTGTGCATCTGCTACCCATTTGGGCTTACTATCACCATTAACGGGTGGTTGTGCAAGAATTTCTATGACAGGGTCGCAAGTATCCTTTCCAAGTGCTGAAGGTAGAAATAAGATGGGTTGGTCAATTAGTTTTGGATCATTTTTTCCATCTTCCTTTAGTTTTAAGTCAACTTATAATGGTTATTTTACAAATTGTCTAGATCCTCGTTTTCCTCTTTTAGCATTGAATATTTTATATGGGATACCCGTATTTTATCTATATGAGAGTATTTATGGATACTGGACAACAATGATATCGGCATATTGGACTTTAGTCCTTGTATTAGACCCACCAATTATGATAGACACCATGAATAGGGAAACGGTTTATTCATTATTCAGTATTGGTTTCCAAAGATTACTACCATTATGCTTTATATTATATGTTATGTGGAAGGTTGCAGTCAAGAGAACCTTAGAAGATGGGTCACCAGTTCTAAAAGTTATACTATGGTACCCACTCTTTTGGTTAGGAGTTATGAACAATGTTACATTTGATAGGCTTCCTGTCGATAGACTTAATCTTAAAGATTTAAAAGAGCAACAAGGTGCTTTACTCGCTGTAGGGACCATAATAACTATAATTTTAGTATGTGCCATTGTTCAGGCATATATGTTATGGAAATCTGGACGTTTTAAAAAGTATTTTAAGATTTACATTAGTTTCATTGCAGGTATCGGTATATTGGGATCATTACCTGGATTAAACCTTAGAATTCATCACTATATTCTTGGTATGGTCTTAGTCCCAGGATGTGCAACAAGAAGTCTTACGGCATATTTGTTCCAGGGCATATTAATAGGGTTGATAATCTCTGGGGTTGGTAGATGGGATTTTGCAAGTATTGTGGAGACAAATTATGCATTACTAAGAGATGAAGCAGGTGCATCATTAAGCCCACCTTCATTTTCATTTGATCCTTTAGACAATCATAAAATATCTTGGTCAATGCCAACTACAAATTCACCTAGTAATCTTGAGGTTGATGCAGGTAATGGAGTAGATTGGCATGGGAAGATCGATGGTTATTCATTGCTGTTAAACGATTTGGAAGTATATGTTGGTAAGAATGAAACTGTAGATCTAGATGTGTTAATTAACGAGAACCAGATGTTGAAGGATATGGTTAATAAATCTTTAAATGAATTAGATGGTTCAATAGACATATACCTAAGAGTAGCCAGAGCATCTATTAAAGCATCAGAGGAGTATCGCGGCGACTATACAAATGCAGGCATTTTAGTCTGGCCGGAGGGTACATGGTATGATCCATTGCCTGGTGTATCATAAATTAAAAATGAGGCATATATATATCGTTGTTACTATAGACTTCCATCTTGTTAAATTTAATAAATAAAGTAAAATTATAGAATATTTGTTTATTACTACTACATTCAGCAGCAAACTGGACTACTATAGGTTATTATCCCAATTATATTCGTAATTAAATAAACAATCAAAATAAAGCAAGACAATGGTATTGAAATATATATTATACAGCCTCATTCCCTCAAACTAAACCATTGTTCCTCAAATTTTCAGTATTTTCAAAGGAGAAAACATAAATAATATAAATAAAAAATCTTCAAAATATAAGGTGACTATCTAACAAATGTTTGACAATGCATATAACTACCCTTTCAAATCACACACACTAGCAAGACTTACTCTAAAAATTCTTTAACTGAAGAAAACAGAATATATTTATGTCTCTGCATAGATGATATCAGAGGAACCATCAAAAGAATAACATTTGCTTCGTTGGAACTCTGACCACTTCTGCAAAGAAAGCTTTGTAAAAAAAAAAAAAGATAATTCAGTCTTTTTACGTCCAACAAAGTTACGAATTAACAACGTGGGTCAATTATATCATCATTTCCTATTGTATTATTATGATTATTATTATTATTATTAATATTATTTTTCACATTATTGTATCGCGTCATAATTTTATTGTTTGAACTGTAATTTTTATCTTGCCGTAAATATTCAATATTCGGACAAACAATGTTCCATTTTACTAAGATATCATCGTAGTGAAAATAAATACAAAGTAAAAAAATGTTAATAAAATAGCATCTCTGGTAAAAGAGGGAACAAAAAACAATAAGTTGAATGCAGACAGCATTGGTTATCCCTTTTCAAGTCGAAGGATAGCTGATGATACAGAAATACGTGCATTATAATTACAAATAATACTTGAATCGAACCATTTTCGTAACGTTATACAACGAAACATATAAATTTACACGTTCATATATATCTCTCTCTCTATATATATACGGACTATCTGGTACACTGCATCCCAACATCATCTTCCTCTTTTTTTGTGATATTTAAGAGCTGAGCTAAACTACACCTTAAATATTTCATCATTATATTCATATAACAGCAAACGGAAAAGGTTTTTATTTTCAAAGATATACTTAACAACTGAATTTAGTGTTTAATAGTACCGATCTACAAAAAGATAAAATTTTTAAATATAAAATTACAGAAGTAAAATGTCGAGTGCTCCCCTATTACAAAGAACTCCAGGTAAAAAAATTGCACTTCCAACAAGAGTGGAACCAAAAGTGTTCTTTGCCAATGAAAGAACTTTCCTATCGTGGTTAAATTTCACAGTGATGTTAGGTGGTCTAGGTGTAGGTCTATTAAATTTCGGTGATAAAGTTGGTAGGATCAGTGCAGGTTTATTTACTTTAGTTGCCATGGGTACAATGATATATGCTTTAGTTACCTATCATTGGAGAGCCGCTGCCATTAGACGTAGAGGTTCTGGTCCATATGATGATAGATTAGGCCCTACTTTATTATGTTTCTTCCTTTTAGTTGCTGTTATAATTAACTTTATCTTAAGATTAAAGTATGGTGAAAAGACAACTGCTTCTGGTTATTGAATATAATATACATTATTATGATACTAATTCGACCATCAAGATCAAAATATACCAACAACACTAATAAAGGAGAAAAAACATAGATTATTCTACTTCATACTCAGTGATCGAATAACCCATAAGGACAGAAACAGTGAGAGATCGCTAGTTTATAAAAAAACACAAACTTTATTCAAGACTACATATCCGATCTTCTTTTATTCTCCTAAAATACATTCAAAGAAAAGCAAAACATACTAATGAGGTGGGAAAAAAATAATCCATCTCATTCCCTTATAACAGTCATATAGTAATCTGTATAATATTCATGTAATTCGAACATTTAAAATAAAAAGGTTTAAGCATATTCAACTTTGATATACTGAGCTCTAGACATTATTTTAAAAGAAGACACATCCTTAGGACTACAATAAAAAAACACCCAGACATGTAAAACACCCAGACATTTAAGAAGGTTCGTTTTTTATTTTGAATACGTTTTTCGTTTTTTTTTATTTTTCTCAAAAATGAAATATTTCTAAGACATATCCGCAGAAGATATCATTTTTTTGTCTGGGAAAAGCAGATTGTTCAACGCAATATCAGAAAATTAACGAAATTCATCTTTTGTTAATTTTTTCACTTCTCTATTATGGAAGAATACCATACTGGCAAGTTAGCTCGTCGATTCGGTATACCTAATGTATTGAGGACTACTAGCTACCGAATACCCACTTCATTGTATGTTGTAGCCGATTTCATGATATCATTTTATTGTGATAGAGAGAGGCACAATCCTATAGACTTAATGGTTTTGGAAGTAACTTTGTAATGTACCGCACATAACTTAGCGATTGCAAATGTGTACGCCGCTGAGACCCACTGAGAGTAAGATATTTGAAATGTAATACTTGAAGAATATTGTAGTATTTAAGCAGTAGTAATATATAATTTCTAGTTTTGTTTAATTAGAAGCCTCTCGAAACACATATAAAGGATTATTGAAATGGTATGTTTAACATTGAAATAATGAGATATGGTAGTAATTAGATAATATGAAGTAGTTTAAAAACACAGGATACTTAAAGTTTAGGTGCATGAAAAGATTTGATATTAAGTTTAAGCATAATACGAGAAGATTTACTTAAGTTTGGGAAATCAAGATATTAGAAACGATATACTGGTATATAAATATCGAAATGAGTAAAATACAACATCTTATAATGATAATATAAAAAGTTTGATATGTGAGATATATTAAAATACGTGAGAAAAGAAAGAGTACATTGATAAGATAGACAATTAGCTGAAGTTGAATATTTGAAGAAGTTATTTCCTTATTATTTTTGCAACCGATTCGACTAAAACGAATGGTGCATTGTTAATAATGGATGTCCTACATTTTTTAATACCAGTATTTCAGATGTATTAAATTATTCTAACGTTATGAACTACATCTCATGAAAAAAAAAGCGTTTTATCTGATCCGATATACTAACAAATATTAATCTATACATTCATTATTGTATCATTATTTGATCTTAATGCAACGTATTGAATTTCTTTTTTAACTAGTCTGACGCTGTCACTATCCGTACTAGAAAGGTTATCTCTAACCCATTGCTAGCTAGAAAGCAATTCGTCATTGACGTCTTACACCCAAACAGAGCTAACGTCTCCAAGGATGAACTACGTGAAAAATTAGCTGAAGTTTACAAGGCTGAAAAGGACGCCGTCTCCGTCTTCGGTTTCAGAACTCAATACGGTGGTGGTAAGTCCACTGGTTTCGGTTTAGTTTACAACTCTGCCGCTGATGCCAAGAAGTTCGAACCAACCTACAGATTGGTTAGATACGGTCTAGCTGAAAAGATTGAAAAGGCTTCCAGACAACAAAGAAAGCAAAAGAAGAACAGAGACAAGAAGGTCTTTGGTACCGGTAAGAGAAGAGCTAAGAAGGTTGCTCGTCGTAACGCTGATTAAGAGTAATATCCATTCCACTCAAAATTTTTGTATAACACTTTCATCATTAGGAATGCGTTCTCTCTATTTCGCATATTGTTTAGAGCTACTTTGATAGCTTATAATTATCCATCTCACTAATTATAATTAATTTTAACATGATATAAACGTTTTTAATTATATATAATTTCAAAAATCCATAAATATAAGAATAATTAAAAAACTAAGAAAAAATTCAAAATTCTTACAAGTTTTAATGACATTTTAAGAATGGTGTCATACCGTCTCATTACACATATTATTCGTCGTCTTATCGCTATGGTATACCTTAAAATCTTGATTCTTGTAGTACTAAATTATGTTCCGAATTCTCGAAGGAGCGTCTGGTGTTATATTATGGTTTTTGTAGGCCGAAAAAGGGATTTGAAATTCAGCCAAATTGAGGATATGTCTTAAAAAGAAAAACTTTTACGATTTCTTTGACTGGCGAATACTTAACTAAGAAAGGTAACTTTTCTACAAATATTAACCCCAAATTCTTAAGGTTCCACCTAATAGAGCACGCTAGTGTATTATTCAATCCCTTCCGTATAATCAAAATCATCCCAAATCGACATGTCCTTTAGCACTTTCACTCGTCTCTCTGCTAGAAGGATGGCTCTAGCTGCCACAAGAACTCGTGTTCTTCCTCAAATAATGAGAAAGGCAACTTCATTTACACCCATCACAAGATCCTTTGGTTCCTCCACTATAAGGTTTAATCAACAGAGACAAGCTGTGAGTGAAATTCTAAAATCTGAACTGAAACTAGAGACCGAATCATCTGCTGCTCCTGAAGAAGTTGAAACACCCGCTTTATTTCAAGATTTCTTAGACAAATATGGGTTCGAGATTGTAGCAACTCCAGGTAAAAATGATGCTCACATCTTTAAAAAGACAGAAGCGGGCGAAACTGTCAACGTCTATTTTGATGTGGCCCAAGTTGCCAACTTACCATATGATGATGCTATGACTGAAGACGTCACAAACGAAAAGAATAATTTAGAGGAGGAAGATTTTGATTCCATAGCTGATAATTTTGCCAATGTTAATGTTGTTGTCAGTAAGGACGCTGACGGATCCAGTGTCGCCTTTGATTTATTGATGAATCTACAAGAAGGCTCATTTTACGTGGATAGCGTCACCCCATTTGAATCTAAGGATGCGGCTTTGAATGAATCTGCTGAAGCGGAATTATCAAGAGAATTATCTTACCATGGCCCTCCATTCTCTAATTTGGATGAAGAACTACAAGAAACTTTAGAAATATACTTATCTAGTAGGGGTATTAACGAAGAACTTTCTTCCTTCATTAGTGCCTATTCCGAATTCAAAGAAAATAACGAATACATCCAATGGTTAGAAAACATGAAAAAGTTCTTTAACTGAATTACTCCTAAGCATGAAGAAAGTGCCTAGATATTATTCCTCTTCGATCTTAAAACAGTATCGAAACAAATGAAAAACTTAAATAAATCACTAAATAACCTTGTACATAGTTCCTCTAAAGTCTACATATTTTCATGTACCCTAACTAAAGTTCTTTTGATTATTCGAGAATGCCTATCTGAACTTTAATAATTTTCATGTGTAGAAATCGATGGCAGTAGATTGTGTTTGGGTACCCACCTGTCGAGGTCGCAGGGAATAAAACAACACCAGTTTTATAAAATGAGAGCTGAAAATTTGCTTCTATATATTATAGTTCCACCCATTATATAGAATAAACTTTGTTTAACTTTTGGAAACATACGTTGCTAAGTTTCGCGTTTCATTCCATACAGTGAAACAACTGCACTTTTCTGATTTACGATGTTTTGTAAATTATACCATGGTCATCTTATATATATACGTATTATTGAAGAAGTTTAGTGTTCACTTGTTTATGCTTTAAGAAAAGATTACTCAAGTCATCTTGTCATCTTTTAACCTGATAAAAACATACTTGATTCACCCGCTGTAGTGTGACATACTTGATAAAGTTATTTTTATAGTTCAATATTTTGATAATGCGCAACATTAGGGGTGTGACATCGTCAATTACCGATGTCATGCCTTCCATGCAAGATCACTTGTATAGTACTTCTAATTTGTGTTCATCTATTACCGATAGTAATACCACCAACACGCTCATTTTGCATGACATATTTTGTTTTATTACCCTTGACCTCTAATCACACGTAAAGGATTTTTCGAAAAAGAAAAAATTAGTTTAGGGATGAATGAAGTAATCATATAAATGTTACATACATAATTTTACACACATATTTCCAAACGATAACCTCCCAAAAGGGTACATCCAAAGTTAAATATTATTATGCAATTCATTACAGTAAGTTATGGATAATACATTTCATAAATATCGTAAACCAATAATATTGGAACGACTTGCATTTGGGATAAATCATGCTAGTGCTACTGAGATAGATAAAAAGAGGTTGGCCTTAACAGCAATTAAGTACCTGAAGGAACAGAAGTATACTAATTCCCCCTATTGGGTCCTATTTTTAAATAACAGTGGTTTAAAATCTGATGATGTGATTATACCTGATTCTGGTAACAATGAACGAGATATTATCTTGGAAAAATTAATTGCACATGAATATGCTGACGCTTTGCGTATGATAGAATCAAAGGATATAGATCAGAAGCAATACTTCCAGAAATTAGAATGTATTGCCAATGTGCATATGTTGGCCAAAGATTATCATAGTATACAAGAATTAGGTAATTATTTGAAAGACACCAAGTCAAAAGATGTTGACGGATGTGAGAGACAGTCAATCAGATACCTTAGAGTACTTATCTGTGCATCATATTTTTTAGAAGGGAAATTTTTTGAATGTAGTGCTCATTTCTCTCAATATGCTGTTGAGGATTATAATTTTTTTGATGATTTATCTGGATCTTTATTGCTGAAAAAAGAAATTATCCTAATGGCAACAATATCATCTTTAGTTGCTATACCATTGGATAATTATTCAACATTTTTATATCTTACAATAGTCAGTAGAGTCAGAAGTCAGTCCTTGATAATGTCAAAGTGTATGGAACCTTTAATCCAAACAAGATTTAAAGATTTTTTCAAATATTGGAATGGCACCGTTGCAGAGACCTGTGCCCCTTGTCTTTTCGTTATTGGTCAATGGGAATTTGCACAGCTTTTAATGAGATGTAAAATATATTTCTTCTATTTGAGAATATCTACGAGATTAGAAATATCGTACATATCTAAGATCTTAAATATTGATGAAAATCAAACTAGAAATGAAATTCAACAATTAATTGATTCAACTGGCTTAAATGTCCAAATTGTTACTGATGTCATATCATATAAAAATAAGTGTGTATTTCAAGATGCAGTGGAAACTTTGAAGATGAACGAACTTCGTCTTGAATCAATCTTGGCAGATCAACGGAAGAATAATTCAAAATTAAAGGATGAAGTGCAACAAAGTATTATAAGCAATGAAGAATCTATGGAAGAGACAGTTAAACGAGAACGAGCAAATATTATTGATCATCAGTTATATCTGAATGGGGAAGAGGACGATGATGTTGATATAGCGATGGAAACCAATGAATAAAGCAATTAATCTTTAAACATGAAAATTAAATAATTTAGAGAATGTAAAAAAATGTCAAAAGATATTACAAACATAAAGTCTTTTAAAAAATAAATAAATGGCGATATGCTAAACTTAACAATACTATATAGCATTTTTTGAGATATATAAACCGGAATTGTTTTCATTTTTTTTCGTTTGTTTCTGTGTGGGATGATTGTCTCTGTCATTTTTTTTAATTAAAAAAATAAAAACATCACAGAATATACCATTTATTCTAATTACCAATCACTTTTCAAAGATTTCTTTGAGATACTAATCTTTTGAAATTTCTTAGGTGGGAAGAATTTAGAGGGCAACATATCATTGATAATCGAACTTTGTTCATCATGTAAATATTCGTCTAAATCTAAATTTTTTCTCTTTCGTCCTCCTATACTTATCATATCTTGTGTATCTGTATCATTGACAACTAGTTTGGTTATATTGCATGAGTCAGGCAAATTATCAATTATTTTATCTCTAAGTTCTGAAATTTCATGTAACCAATGATTCACTTGTTCAATGCTTTCTGGAATAACATCTCCATAACAATGATGTGCATTATCGGTATTACTAATAAACTTAATAAAATATGTTTTATTTGGATCAATCACTGTTGAGAATGGTGATTTAATATTTGGCAAATCAAAGCTCATTGATACAGATCTACATCTTATAGAAGATGAGAGTGGTTTATGCCCTGGTTCATCATTAATAATAATAATTTCATCATGTAAGAATAATGAGAAAACAAAAGCAAACCGTTCATTTATTTCATCTGTAATTGGTTCATCAACAACCAAAATATCAATAATTGAAGAAATACTTGTTGGTATCTTTTGAAGCCTAACCAAATATCTGAAGCATTTCCTTGCAGCCATTAAATCTTTGAATTTTTTTGATGAATAATCAAATGATTTACCAAGAATACAATTGAAACATGTTGGTACTTTCTCTCTATAATAATTACCATAACATATACCATGAAGTGTTCTACCACATTTTTTACAATGTTTAATTGATGTTGCCGCTATATGACAAGAACCATTACAATCACAATTGATTTTATTTTTTGAAGTTATATCTGATACATTTCTCATTGAATCTTTCATTAAAATTTGGGTCTCTTCTATTCTTGGTTGAGTAGATTGTAAAAATTTTCCTAGCATATTGGTTGTTTGACTTTGAGAATTATCTAAAACTTTTTGTTGTAAAATATTAGTATTTGTTTCTGCATCAATTTCAAATGGATCAATTATCATAAATTTTTTTTCCTCCTTCAATGTATTTAATTCATCATTATTTGAGCTGTCATCATCATATGTAGTTGAATAAACGTTCAATTTTAAATTATGATGATTTGTATTTAAAGTTCCTGCTGCAAACGTTGATAATGAAGTATCGATTGGTATCTTGAGAGTTGCTCTTTTATCAAATGAAGCATCTTTAAAAAAATCAGGTTGATAATCATCTTTAGCATTCTCATTAAATAATAATCTCATTGATAAAAATTTCTTTTGAGGTAATGGTTCCAAAGATTGTGTAATAATAATAAATCTTCTCATTAATTGTTGAGCCATTTTTCTTGAATCTAATAAAGATATTGAAGTATTATTATTATTATTATTATTATTAAATTGTTGTGAAAAATTATTTTCAATATTTGAATTTGAATCTAATTTTAATTGAACTGAATTATTTTTAAAATATTCAAAATTAAAAATATAATTTTCACAAAGATTTGTTGGGTCATTTTCATCTAAATAAATTCCTAAACTTAAAGTTTTTAAATATTCTAATTTAATTGATTGAAATACACCTTTTTCCAACCAATCTAATAATAAATTAACATCATTTGATTTACCACGAACTAAAGTTTTAATCTTAATTGAATTAACATGACTTGTTAAATTTTTATCATAATATTTTTCACTCTTTGCTGGAACAAATCTTTGATCCACGAAATTTTCATCTGGGAATAAACCTCTTAGAAATGCTAAACAACCAAATGACATTGTTAACATTGTTTGCATCAATTTTTGAGATTGTTCAGTAGTAATAACTGTCTTTGTCTCTGGTTTTGTAGCTAGCATTTGATTAGTAGACATTTTTTCTATTGCAGTAGTAATTTGATAGACAGTTTGGAAAGAATTTTGAAAAAAAAAAATGTGGAAAATTGCAAATTGTTAAATACAAGAGAACAGTTTTATTCTAAAGGCTATTTATATATGAAATAGAAGAAAAAAAAAATAGCCGCTGAACCCCCATTTTACCTACATCTCCACTCTCAAAAAATAATAACATCATAACAGAGTATTAGCCGCCCAAGATATTCTTAGCACATCACATCATCGAACACGAAGCGAGTTATACTTTCTGTATATACCATATCATATTCACAGCAACAAAAATGGAATTCATAACTTATTAAGGGTACCCTCTAATAAGCCGTCAATAATATTGGTCATTCTTGTGTTGCTTCTACGAATAATTGTTAACAATTTCATTTTTATTATTTGAGAACGGGGTTTATTTCTCTTCGTTCAAGTATGTTTAAACCTCGAGATTATATATTCTACGACAATTTTACTGTCTGTTTTGAGTACTATTTGTATCCCGCATTTATGCATTTATCTATCAAATATTTTTTATTTTTATTAAACGTCAATAACTTACGCAGAAATTCTTTTAGCACATCGCTAGCCTCTCCCCCCCCCCACCCCCGTGTTTCTGGCCCACAGTAATCAAACCACGTTGTTATCCGTCTTTTCTCTCAACAATTAGAATTTTTGTCAATAAATCTATCAAATGTCCGAAGGTATAAGCCGCACAAAATTATTTTAAAATATCGTCGTCATTCATATTATAATTATAGATATAATAGTAATAATATATTGTGAAACAATAATAGTTGTTGTGCGAATGAAAGATAACAAGAAAAGAAAATAGGGGGACCAAAGAGTGAAAATTTATTACTACCAGGGTGTGCCACGACAATATTATACAGCCATTTCATTCATCAATTTAAGTGAAAGAAACATAAAATAATAATATGATACGATTTTAGTAGGTTTATCCTTTTTTTTTTTTTTTAAGAGAAATATTGAGAAATCAGTATATTTATATATCTTACATTTGATGCAAAGATCTTACAATACATAATGAGTTCATGATTAATATTCCATATTTTCTTATTTTGTTTTTGATCATCGGTTGTATTCTCTTATTAGTTAGTTGATTAATTAATAAAATCTTATATAAACAATTTGGGTTTTTTTATTTATTGAATAAATAGGATTTTTTTTTTTTCAACAAAAATAAAATATCTCTGAGTTTATTTGTTTTTGATTACTGAGAATTATTTCATACTATAACCAATAGGGATAACGTTTTTGTTTGATTTTTTTCTGTATATCCTGAAGATAAATAATAATAAAAAAACGGGAGTACTACTACTAAAATAAATATGACAGAACCAATTTCTCCTCAAAGGGAGTTATCATATGCATTATCGGTACATTCAATAAATAGTAATCCTTCTGATAATATTTCAACAAAAGCAATATATGAAGGTGAAACTATTGAATTTCCTTTATCTAGACCGATGTCAAGAGGTTCATTGACATCTAATCTTTCAATGAATGCTTCAAAAGATGGTATTGAAGGTAATAATCCAAAAAGATTAGGTATTCCTCCTTATGCTACTACTATGTTAAGTGCAATGACAATGTCACATAATAATAAAATAAGGAAATTTAATACTGCTACTACTAATAGTAATAGTAGTAATAATATACATAAAAATATTACTTCACAAGAAGATATTTTTAATGATGTTACTTCTGTAACTTCAACGCCTGGTTATCCTGATACTCCAATGTCACCACCGATGACATTACGTGAAAAGATGAGATTATTAAATGTTGAAAGAACTATACCTATCTTAATTGATGAATCAACAGATTCTTTAGAGACTTCATTTACTTTACATTCAAATGACATAATTTCATCTCAATCTATGGATAATGTCTTGAAGTATTCAGGTAGACAATCACAATCTCATAACCATTTATTACATCCTCATAGTCATAAATGGGCTTCACTTAATAATAATAATAATACTAATGGAAACAGTAATACGCCTTCGACGAGTTTAGATACTACATTAGGTTCAAATGTAAATTTACAATCTTTTCATTTACGTGATAATGAATTACATATACCTTCACCTGTTATTACAAGTGAATTAGATAGTATTGCAAGTACATTGGGTGATGATACATCATATATGCGTGGATTTAATAAGAATTCACCACAGATAATATCACCTACAGAATCATATGAAGAGATGTAACAACAACAAAAACAGACAAAGAAAAGAATATATACATATTTTTATGAGTCTTTTGTGCAAATGTTGGCTATCTATTAGGCTAGATGTGATTACAGACAATTACCGAATGTTCAAAAATGAATATTTGCTGGGAATTTAAAGACTTTTACTACAAAGAAAAAGTAATAAAAAAGCTGTTACCTCTTTATCATATACTATTTTAACCCTGCTGGATTGAGTTCAAAATGTCACTATTGTTTTATTTTGTATTTTTAAAACAATGCAAAAGCATACGCTTAAAATATTAATATTAATCGTTGACAAGATTAAAAAAAAACATATTATTTATATACTGGATTATATAGTTAATTTGTGTTGATGTTATACTTATAAAATGTTATTAAAAAGATGTTTTTGAAAAATATTGTTAAAATTTTCTATCATTTGTATGTATATTTTGGAAAGTATGATTATTTTCAAAGGGACTTGGTTGTCGGCGGCTAAAATATATATACATAGTGAACGAGGAATATAAAAACCTATATTCTTTTAACTATAAGTTAGTGAATATAGTTTATAACCTGTTTAAAAAAAAATTTAGAAAACGATTAATAAGTATTTTAGTAAATTTTAATGACAGAATGTCATCAGATACTATCCTTTCTACTTTTGAAACTACCATACTTGAATTTTGTGAAGTTGCAACATGGATTAACTCTCAAATACAGGATTTGAACCAATTAACAGATGATGATCTCAAATGTATCACAAATAGAATTGATGCACTACAACCAACAGCAGAAAAATATGAAACCTCATTTAGAAAAGGTGGTGTAACTATTAATGAGGAAACTCTACTACGATTTGAAAATTTATCCAGTATTCTTTGGAATACAGTATCATTGTCGTTAAAAGCTACTGCATCTGAGGAAACATTAGTTATAGTCCTTTGTAAATGTCAATTATTTGCAGCAATACTTCTCTCTGTATACAATTCATTGCATGAGAAGAATGAAATTGCTCTTCGCTCATTTAATTGTTTTACAACAACATTGAAAACTTTAATGGGAGAGTTCAAACAGGATTCTGGTACAATTGTTAATTCCAAGGAAACTCTTTTTAAATTGTCAATGGCACATGTCGAAACATATGTAAATCTTCTGACAGAACAAAAATATTCAATGAATAAAAAAGATACTTCTTTCTTCCACAAACTTTTAATTGAAGCTAATATTTGTATATTCCAATGGTATGTACAACAAAATGACAGTGATACTGCTAAGATATATTTAAAAAAGATTGATTTGACACACTTAGTCGAAGATATTAAAGTGGAAATGGCTTTAGAGGTATCTAGAATAATTTATAACTCCTCTTTGTGTTTGTATAATTCTAAAGGAGTCTCTAAATATGAAGCCATAGATAATGTGTTAATTTTTCTTACAAAAGCTTTTGAATATCTAACTTTACCCATAGAAAAAATAAAGAAACATATAGATTTTTCAGCAATTAGATATTCAATTGCCATGTTGCTAATTCAATGTTCGATTGAAAAACCAAATTTATCCCCAAAAGAAGAAGAACAAGTAAGTAGTTTATTCGAATTATTACAAAAACAATATCCAAAAAAAGCGATCCCGTTTCAATTACAGGTTAAATATGTAAAAAAGACAAAATTAGAAAATATGACAGAATTAATTGCTTCTATCATTATGCAAATGATACTTTCAATAGATATTTCAAAGAATTATGACGTTCTTATCAGTACTATCAACGAACTTAGTCAAATTGACACAAAAAGTGCATTAACCTCCTTGGATTATTTATTCCACAATAAAATTGACCCTGTAAAAGATCAAAAACATTTTGAACAAACAATATTAACTAGATTTTACTTGACACTTCAATCCAAGGATTTGAACGAAACTGAGATTATTACACACTTGTATGATTTTTACAAAGTGTTGGAAAAACGACTTTCTCAACCATTGTCAAGAAGTACTGTTTCTAGTATTGTCACACTTTTATGGAGTTCAGGGAAAAAAATTGAAAAGATGGAGTCATATGTGATTTGTAGCAAATTTTATGAACTTGCTTTGGAAGAGGTTATTAGCGGATCATATGCTGAAAGAGGTAAACTTCAGAGAGCCTTAATATCTGCATATTTGTCTTCAAATAACCTTACTAAAGCTAAAGAAACTTTAAATAACCTGACTCCGACTGATTTGAATCATCCCTTGACAATATTGATTAAGTTAAAACTACTGCTTGCGTCAAACGATTTTTCTAATATTCCAGAATGTTTCGAATCGTTGTTTCGGTCCTCCCATGAAAAGAGTCTTGACGCTTTTATCCTTGCCTTAAATGAGGTAAATGATTTGCCCAAGCTACTGGTTGAAGGTGTCACATTATTTTTTCAAAAGTTAAACAATGTTAACGATTGTCTCAGACAGTTCAATGCTAAAACATGCGATATATCTCTTATTAGTTTAATTCGGTATACAATACAATGTGTCATAAAGTTTACAGAGGAAGCACAAGGTACCTTACATGTTGATTCAGAGAAAATTCTCATGTTGTTGTCAGAACCACTTAGATTTCTTGGAGAATTAAAAAACAACAAAACATTGCGAATTACTATAGATGACAGTTTAACTAATAAAGTTGATTTTACTTTAACAGTAGACGACATAGAATGGTTTGCATCCACAGCATATAATATATCGGGGACATTATGCCAAAATGAAGATAAGTTAAAAGAATCATTTGAATTTGCGAAAACAGCAAATGGATATTTAGAATTAATACCTTATTCGGATTTTACATTTCCCAAGATGTATCATTTTAATTATTGGGGGTATAGATGTCGTTTCCAAAAGGCAAGTATACGATGTCGCTTGATAGAAAAGGGATATTACCAAGATGTTAATCCATTTGGCGAGCCTGAAATTATTGCACAAAATTCTGAACTTGCTAATTTATTTCAAGATATTATTTCGTTTTTTAAAACTTCTATAGCTAACCAAAGTTTAAATGATGAGCAAACAAATGATTTACAAACGTTATTAACCGAATGTTTTAAGACATACGTCAATGTTTTGATAATCCAACGTAAAATGAATTTAGTGGAAAACTTATTATCAATAGGACAAACCGAAAATTTATTTAATTTAGATAATCATTTTGCGGAAGCACTCATACAAAGGGATGATGTTCCTCTTGATCTTAGAAGGCCCATTATAATAAAATTGATTAAAAGAAATTTAGAAAATGCTCAGACCATAATTGATAGACTTTGTTATTGGATAAGGTTCACCTTTACTGACTGCGATCTTGCGTTTTCTTCTGTCGAGTATGTAATTTTTGAATGCCTACTTACAAAATTAAAGGTAAACAATGACCAGACATTCGAAAATTCTCAAGAAGTTAAAATTGATATTGAAAACATTTCGAGTATATGTTGGAACGTTGGTATAAACTCTTTAATATCAGATTCAACCGAAGATTTTACCAAGTGGGCGAAACTGGCATATGGTTTTACCAAGTTTGCCAGAATTGGTCTAGATATACAAATGAGAAGATTATGGAGTTCGCTGCTGTCTACAGGTCAAATAGAAAATAGTGACGAGTTATCTAAGCTGTTTGATGATTCAGCATGACTAAATATCTTGTCCACGGTTGTATCATCGCTTCTTGCTAGTTAAATATACATTTTTGGGAGATGTTTTCTTGTGGGTTAACACTTATTTGAGACATTTTACAAAAAATGTGTGGCATCTCATAGACCTCGCACCAGGGTGAGTTAGTAAATGATACAACAAAATAATGATTAATAATTTCTCATTGCAAATATTCGTATATAAAAGAGGTTGTTTTCAGATTAATGTAATTGCTCATTTTTATTTGTTTAACTCTCTAAGTCTTACGTTTTTATATTATTTGCACTTCATATACATATGTGACATTGCACGTGTTTATTGGCAATTCTTTACATAATATTCTGAACGCGGCTGTGTCACAGTAGCCAAAAACAGTGTGGAAAAAAAAAAAGCCGTGAGACATTTTACCCCGAATTCACCACACTTCAAGAATGAGGGAGTCTAAAACAGCACCTCTTCCACTACGTATTACTCTGGAAAGACTATTAAAAACACAACTACTAGTGCTTCAACTAAAATCAGGATGAAGTATGTTTAGTCGTGTAGATAATTCTACCTTAATCAAGTTAGATTAATTAAAATTATACATATATATATTTACATATTTTACCTTTGATAGGAATTTCATTGAGTATTATGTTTAGATCTGTCATATTCCCCGCTCTCATTAGAAGATGAGGAAGTAATACAGTAATTGTTAAAGGAGTGAATTATACAACATAAAATACAATGTCAACACAAGTTCAACATATACCAATGATGAATCATGTTATTGAAAATTATTTTGATGAGGGTGATATGGCATTTTCACCAACTGAGTCATTCATGAATGCATTACCACGTAGAATAAGCATATTACCTCAAGAAAGTAAGATAAAACCATTTTCAAAAGGTGATATAAAAATTTTACTACTGGAAAATATTAATAACCAAGCAATAGTGTCCTTTAGGGATCAAGGATATCAAGTCGAATCATATCGAGATGCTTTAGCAGACGAAGTATTGGTTGAAAAAATACGAGATGTTCATGCTATAGGTATCAGATCGAAGACAGTTTTATCAAAGGAGGTATTAAAACAAGCTAAAAATTTAATGGTAATAGGATGTTATTGTATTGGTACTAATCAGGTAGATTTAGAATATGCAGCTAATATGGGGATTGCAGTCTTTAATTCACCATTTTCAAATTCGAGATCTGTCGCAGAATTAGTTCTTGCAGATATAATTTCATTAGCTAGGAGAATTACGGATAGATCATTACAATTACACAGAGGTGAATGGAATAATTCTAGTAAGCATTGTTATGAAGTACGAGGTAAAACTGTAGGTATAATAGGATATGGTCATATTGGTTCACAATTATCTATACTAGCCGAAGCCATGGGGATGCATGTTATTTACTACGATATCCTAAATATAATGGCCATTGGAAAAGCAAAACAAGTGGCAACAATGGAAGAATTATTGAGTAAAGCGGATTTTGTGACACTGCATGTACCTGAAACACCTGATACAAAAAATTTAATTTCGTTCCCTCAGATTACAGCAATGAAACATGGCTCGTATTTAATTAATTCATCAAGAGGATCTGTTATTGATACCTCTGCCCTTATTTTGGCTCTGAAGAGTGGGAAATTGTTAGGTGCAGCACTGGATGTGTACCCAAATGAACCAAGATATAATGGTGAACAATTATTTACCAATCGATTAAATAAATGGACGTCCGAATTAATATCTCTTCCAAACGTTATTTTAACCCCACATATTGGGGGAGCTACTATAGAGTCACAGAGTGTAACAGGGCTCGAAGTATCAGAGGCCATTGCTAATTTTATCACACAAGGTATGTCAATTGATGCTGTTAATTTCCCCGAAGTTTCATTAAGACAGACTAATTTTTCAGAGGATGCTTTAAGAATATTATTTGCCCATCAAGATGTACCTGGTGTACTAAGAATAGTAAATAATATTCTTTCTACACATAATATAGAGAAACAGTACTCTGAGTCCAATGGTAAAATTGCTTATGTTATCACTGATATCTCATCAGTTACACAGAATGATGTCCATTCCATATATAATCAACTGGACAAAATTCCAGAAAAAGTAACACTGCGGCTTATATATTAAATATATAACTAATTATATAGATTCGAAACATGATACTAAACAATTGATTCTCATGATCGAGATGAGCTTTTAGGTGTCGCAATAAAATGTTTACAATTAAAGTGTTTGTACAGTGTTTTTGCAGGACTAATTTAATGTCCGGGTACTTCATTTCAACGTTTCTTGATATTTTCTCTCGGTGGCAAAAAAAAAAAAATAACGTAGAGCGGGAGCTCAATAATGAACTCTCTAAGGATACAATATTACAATATTCGTTATAAATATAGGAAAATAAGCCAGTGTTAAATATCGAAACAGTCCAAAATTTTAACACTCTAACAACGTAATTGAAACTATTGTTATCACATTTACTTATAGGTTTATAATCAAGTCGACAATTTTTAAGAATTCAGTTGAGAAATGTCGTTGACAAGTGCTGCCCCACTTTTAGTACTATTGAATGAAAAGGATGACAATATTAAGTCGTACGCTTTGCAATCCATAAATGATGTTATCGATTCCGAATGGTCTGAAGTATCCAATTATATCTCTAACATTGAAGCTCTATCAGACGAAAGCTCTTTTACTGGTCGTAAGATGGCTGCTTTGATTGCCTCCAAGGTTTATTATAACTTGGGAGAATACAATTTGGCTGTTAGATTTGCATTAACAGCAGAAGAATGCTTCGATATAAATGAAAAGAGTCAGTATGTTGAGACCATCGTCTCCAAGAGTATCGAAATGTATATTAAGAAACAAACTAAAAACAATCAAGTAGTGGAAACCAACGTAGAAATTGATCCCAAATTAACCACCATTTTTGAAAGAATGTTGGAAAAATGTGTTAAGGCATCCGAATTCAAATTAGCATTAGGTATCGCATTAGAAGGTTATAGACTAGACATTGTTGAAAGTATTTTGAAAACCCGTATCGCTGAGGATACTGAATCCAGTAGTTTAAAGTTATTGAATTATGTTCTAACAGCAACCTCGAGCACCGTCTCCAGTTCTACATTTCGCACAGAAATTTTAAAATCACTATTTAAACTGATCCTTTCAATGAATAATGTTGACTATTTCACTGCATCTAAAGTTGTTGTAAACTTGAACGAATTAGAATTTGCAGTTGAATTGTTTGAGGCTTTAAAGAAGGATAATTGTAAAAGCATTTCCTATCAAATTGCTTTTGATTTGGTATCATCTGGTTCTCAGGGTCTATTGACATCATTGATCAAGACGTTGTCAGAAAACAATTTTGATCCAGTTTTATTGGATATTTTATCAGGTTTACCTACTTGTGATTACTACAATACATTCTTACATGAAAACAAAAACATCGATATTGGTTTATTAAATAAAACAAAATCTTCTTTAGATGGTAAATTTTCTTTGTTTCATACTGGTGTTAGTGTTGCTAATGGTTTTATGCACGCCGGTACTACTGATAACTCGTTTATTAAGGCAAATTTACCATGGTTAGGAAAAGCTCAAAATTGGGCCAAATTTACAGCTACGGCGTCTTTGGGTGTAATTCACAAAGGTAACCTTACAGATGGTCAAAAAGTCATGAGTCCATATCTGCCTGGAAGCCGTTCTTCTTCTCGTTATATTAAGGGTGGTTCTCTATACGGTTTAGGTCTTCTATATGCTGGTTTCGGTAAGGATATTTTAGAATATTTGCTTAACATGATTGATGAAAATTCAGGTACTGTTGGCGATGAGGATGTTGATGTTCTATTACATGGTGCATCACTAGGTGCAGGTCTAGCAGCTATGGGTTCCCATGACGTATATGCTTTTGAGACTCTTAGAGAGGTCATATTCCATGATACTGCAACATCAGGTGATGCTGCTGCCCTAGGTATCGGTCTGACAATGCTTGGTTCTGGTGATCAAGAATGTACTGAGAGTATGAATACATTCGCTCACGAGACCAATCATGGGAATATCAAGCGTAGTTTAGCGATGAGTATTGCCATGATCAACTATGGTTGTGAAGAGAAAGCTGATGAATGGATTGAAAAGTTATTAAAGGATGAAGATTCCACCATTAGATATGGTGGTGCTTTCACTATTGCACTAGCTTATGTCGGTACAAGTAATAATAAAGCTGTTAAAAAACTATTACACATTGCCGTTTCAGATTCAAACGATGACGTCAGACGTGCTGCCGTTATATCGTTAGGTTTCGTCCTTTGTCGTGATTATACAACCGTTCCAAGAATTGTCGAACTCCTTTCTAAGTCACACAATGCACATGTTCGTTGTGGTACTGCATTTGCTTTAGGTATTGCATGCGCGGGCAGAGCTTTAGATGAAGCACTTGATGTTCTGGAACCATTGATTAAGGACCCTGTTGATTATGTTCGTCAAGCAGCTATGATTGCACAAGCACTTATAACGATCCAGCAAACAGATAAATCTAACCCAAGGGTTACTGAAATAAACAAAAACTTCTTGAACGTTGTAACAAGTAAGCACCAAGAGGCACTGGCTAAATTTGGTGCGTGTATCGCACAAGGTATTGCAAATGCAGGTGGTAGAAATGTTACAATCCAACTTGAAAATAACGAAACAGGTACATTAGACACTAAATCAATTATTGGGTTGGTCATGTTTGCTCAATTTTGGTATTGGTACCCCTTATCACATTTCTTATCATTGTCATTTACTCCAACTGCTGTAATCGCTGTTCGTGATTCTGATCTGGCTATTCCAAAGGTTAAACTAAATTGTTTTACCAAACAAGGTGCATTTAGTTATCCAAAGATGTTTGAGGAAGAAGCTAATAAAGAAGTTGAAAAGGTTGCAACTGCTGTCCTATCTACAACAGCCAGAGCCAAGGCTAGAGCCAAAAAGACGAAAAAGGATAAGGAGGAGAAAGAAGAAAAGGTTCCGTCTAAGGAACAAGAACCAACTGAAGCCCCTAAACAAAATAGCTCTGAAACTTCATTAGATGAATATTCTAAGAACAAATATTCGGCCAAACCATATAAGATTGAAAATCTAACGAGGGTATTACCCCAACAATCAAGGTATGTCTCGTTTGTCAAGAATAGTAGATTTGCACCTGTACGTAAATCTAAGAATACAAGTGGGATTATAGTTGTGTCGGACTCAACCCCTGAAGAACCAATTGAATTGATAGAGACGATTAGAGAACGTAACGACGTTAACGCTCCTGTACCTGCACCATTTAAGGTCGAAGACGAAGTTGATTTCGACAATTTGTAAGTAAATAAAACATAGTTTAAGATTTATGAAAGAAGGTTTCTATCATGTGGTCCCAACATTTCCGCAATAATTATTGTTGATTTAGCATTTATATAAAATTTTATTTCCATCATGTATATTAACATATTTCAACATATATAAATGGTACTAAATATAATAAAAGATATTTTATGAAAGATAAAAAAAAAGAGGGCATTATAATACTGTTAATGATGCAATATACATATATATTTATGGGGGTTTTTTATCGTTGGATTTCTTAGGATTTAATATATTACCCCCCCTAAAAAAAACACCATTATTATAATAGAATTTTCGCCTATACATGAAGGTAGTTATTAAAATTATGCTCCGATCTCAGTTGATGTAGACGTGATTATTGTAGGTATTTATTTATATTATAAAAAGGACGGACCATAGTTATTGTCTAATTCTTGAACTTGGCAACTAATTCATCAAATTTGTTATTCATATCTTTATCATTCTTAATAAGTGGATGTTCTGGATCCAGTACAAGTAGTTCTTTCTTCATAGTTTCAACATTGTTCAAACCTTGCATAGCAGCTAAAGTAATTTTACAAGCGACAAAATGTGGTTTAAACGTTTCTGCGCTATCTGTTTGTTCCACCTGATAGTAATCAGATTCTAGTACATCTACGATACCTTGAGCTTCGTTGATATTACCTTGCTGTAGATGTAAATTTAAAAGACCCAACTGTGTTTTCCAGTTTGGATTTGTTTGAGCCAATTCTTCAAAATAATAAAAGTTTAAACCGGAAGTGTCTTCGTTGTTAGCAAATTTCACATAGGCCTCTGCTAAGTTTTGAATTATTTCTGCTTCGTTATTTAGAGTCAATCTTTGTTCAATGGAATAAAAAATGTTAGTTGCTGCAGCTTGATCGCCCTTTAATATGGCGATCTGAACTGCTAGTAATGATAATTCAATGTAACCATTTGATGTTCTATCTTCCTCAGTAGTAATCGAATCGAGGCCCTCAATGCATAAATCCAGAGCTTCATTTAATTCGCCAAGGATTGTTAGTGTAGTAGCCAAAAGGTTAAGTTCGAAACCATTCGAAGAACCAACAGCAATTGATGATTTTAACTTCGAGGCGTCTTTATTCTCCAGAAAAGAAGCAAATGCGTCCATAGCTTTGCCTAAATTAGAAGCAGATGATCCAGGAGTATATTTCTTCAATGCCAGTTGTGACATACCCTTGTAGTAAGTCAGAATGTTATCATCTGAATTAAAATTCTTTTCTATCTCATTTAGGCAATCTGTATAGTTACCGGTGTAGTAGTGTTGTATGACGTTAAAGTAATCCATTGTTTAATTGATCTCAAGACCTGTTGATTTCTAGAAAGGGAGAGTAAAAAAATTAGTTTTCGAAAGTTTCTTTCTCAATCTATTAAAACAAATGATACTTTCGTTTTATGGAAACTAATTTGCTATTAACTACAATTGAATGGTTATTCGCTTGTTATTCTTGTTCTTTTATTGTTGCTTTGAATGGGTCAAACAACACCAATACGTATTTTTCTTTTCTTCCTGGTGTCCCATTCTTGGATAACCTTTGGCGTGTCAATTCTTACGAAAAAAATAAATTTCAGAATAATAAAAAATCACGTGAGGATCACATGGACTCCGGACATAAGTTTATTTTAATCCAATTAGAACTTTTGACATAATCTACAATAATGACATAAGAAATAATCAGGGATAAAGGAGCTTAGGTTCAAATAACTTCATGTTTGGTTATTAGATAATTCTAACATTAATTTCTTTTTATTTACACTTACCATAAGGAATTATTAAGAGAAGTTGTATTCTAATGAACGACGACAGTAGAGGCGATTCACCTCAGAGACAACAGAAGTCTCCATTGAATCAGCCTTGGTTCAAGGAAGCATACAAAGCAGCAGTCAAATTTTATGAGAAAGATGAAGTATTGGACTCTAGGGATAGAGGAGAATTGTACGAGGCTTATAATTCTATCTCAAGAGCACAAATGTTTGGTGGTTGGCTTGGATTTTCAAGTGTCTTTATTCCACCTTTTGCTTATCAATTTTATAAGACAAAAGATATCAAAGGTGTAAAAGTACCAAGAAACTTTGTTGTGGGTTTGGTTATGCTTGCAGGTTCTTCTTTTATTGCAAGTAATATAGCATATAAGAAACAGCTGGAAAAACTTGATCCCGATCATGAGTTCGGAAATAAGGGAGACTATGGTGATGATACCTTAGAGGCCTCATATAATAATTCCCAACGAAAAGTTAAAGTACGCCAACAACGGCAGTATGAGATGATGGATCTATTAGGAAATGGTTCAGCTACTAGGTGGGCTGCTTATTTTTCCATAACTGAAAAGCATCCAGAGAGGAGATTACCTAACCCGATGATTAAATTACAAGAAATTCAACAGGAAGGGCTGAAGAGATCATCTTATATGAATCAAAGAGATCCTATTGGGCTTTACGATGATATTCGCGAACAAAAGCCCCACACCAATGATTCGTCAATCAAAGAAGGAGAGGTACCAGTAATTTCTAAAGATACTGAAGTTGACTCCTGGACGGGAATCCGTGCCGATAACAATACTGGTTCCTCTTGGGATAAGATTAGAAAAGGTTTAGGAAAAGAAATGGATAATGATGCAAAAGATGATAATTTGGACATATTTGGATATGAAAAGAATATGGATGAGTCCAACTCTGAGATAAAGATGAAAAAACAACCGATTGTAACCCAAACTGTGTCGCAAGAGGAATTTGATAAACTTCTTGAAAAAGAGCGAAACAATGAATGATGGTTACAAGGTTGTAAATATCTGAAGTATTTGTATTTTTACCTGTATTTTAACCATTTATTTAGGTATTCCCCAAGAGTCCTCCACCTTTGGTATAACTATTCTACTAATTTATAAATATATTCTTATAACTATTTTTTATTTATACTCTCCATTGCTATTTTATTCTTTCATAACATTAATAGCCTTGGTCCTTTGACTATTATTCATGGTCGTCCAATAAATTTGTCATCTATATTGAAAATCTAATTGTTGAGGTTAAATTAAAACTCACAAATTCATTGATAAACATATGTTTACTTTATGTATGTGCCCTATTGCTGACAATATATTGATGATAATTTTTGTCACATTTAGCATTCAATAATGTAGAAAATATCATTAGTTACTGTTTATTACATATTTTAATACAAAGAGAGATATAAAAATAGATAGTTTTATTTAATACAAATTTACTAATTAGATCAAGGTGTTATCGTTTCTCTTTTCTTCCTTCAAGTTAGACAATTGCTTGATGACAGTTTCGACATCAACAGTGGCGTTCTTACCTTGTTGCTCCATAACATCTCTGTTTCTAATGTTAACAGAGTTTTCAGTCATTTCTTGTTCACCAACGATGAAAATGAAGTTATACTTCAACATTTGACCGTTTCTAACCTTCTTTTGTAGAGTGTTACCAGTCAAATCAACATCAGCAAAGAACCCAGCAGTATGTAATTTGTCACGGACTTCTTGAGCATAGTCTTGGTACTTAACACCAACTGGGACGACTAAGACTTGACGTGGAGATAACCAGAATGGCCATTTACCAGCGAAGTGTTCAGTCAAGATAGCAGTCATTCTTTCTACAGAACCTAAGATAGCACGATGAATCATAACAGGTCTATCGTAAGCTTCAGCGGCAGCTTCTTCACCGTTAGTCTTGTTATCCTTTGCCTTGAATTCCAACTCGAATCTGTTTGGAAGTTGGAAATCCAATTGGATAGTAGCACATTGGTGCCATCTTCTTAGAGCATCAGAAATCATGATATCTATCTTTGGACCATAGAAAGCACCATCACCTTCGTTGATTTCCCAGTCACCACCCCATTTGACAAGAGCAGATTCTAGCTTAGCTTCAGCAGCATCCCAAGTTTTAATTTCACCAACATACTTTTCTGGTCTAGTGGATAATTCCATCTTGAATTCGAAACCAAAGACACCGTAAACGTACTTCAAGAAATCAAAGATGTTTTCGATTTCAGTTTCAATTTGATCTTGAGTACAGAAAATATGGGCATCATCTTGTTGGAATCTTCTAACACGAGTCAAACCAGATAAAGCACCAGAGAATTCGTTTCTGTGAATGACACCGAAATCAGCAACTCTCCATGGTAATTCTCTGTAAGAACGTTCTCTGGACTTGAACATCAGACAGTGACCTGGACAATTCATTGGTTTCAAACCGTAAGTTTCCTTTTCAACTTCAAAGGAAAACATATTTTCCTTATAGTTAGCCCAATGACCAGAAGTTTCCCAAAGCTTGGAGTTGTACATGTTTGGAGTAATAACTTCTTCGTAACCTCTCTTATGGTATTGAGATCTCATTAGTTCGACAAGAGTATTGTAAATTCTAGTACCGTGAGGTAACCAGAAAGCAGAACCTGGAGACATTTCATTAAACATGAATAATTCTTGTTCTTTACCTATTCTTCTATGATCTCTCTTCTTAGCTTCTTCTAAGAATTGTAAATGAGCAGTCATCAACTTCTTATCTGGGAAAGAAACACCGTAGACTCTTTGTAAAGAATCATTTTCAGCATCACCCAAAAAGTAACAGGAAGAAGCCTTTAGTAACTTGAAGGCCTTGATACGGTTAGTGTTTGGAATATGAGGACCAACACATAAATCAATCAATTTACCACAACGGTAGACAGTGGTGGCACCACCATCTGGGATCTTAGTTTGAACCAAATAAGTCTTATATTTAGAGTAATGGAACATCTTCAACAAATCTTCCTTTGACATAACCAATCTTTCGAATTTTTGTTTATCTTTAATAACATTCTTAGCAACAGACTCCAAAGCTGGGAAATCGGCTTGAGAGATTGTTCTTTCATTAGCCTTATCTTCTTCGGTAATTTCTTTCAAAGAATCTCTAGTAGAGAATTCATAAAAGAAACCATCGTCAGTTGGTGGACCTAAACAGATATGAGCACCCAAATTACATTCACAGGCTTCACCTAAAACGTGGGCAGAAGAATGCCAGAAGACTTTCTTACCATCTTCAGATTCAAAATCTAATAATTGCAACTTAATATCTTCATTTTCTTCACCTTCAAAAGGTCTATCAAGATCCCATAATTTACCATTAACCTTAGCAATACATAGTCTATCAGCAAGGGACTTGGAAATATCTTTAGCAATATCTAAAGGAGTAGTTTCAAATGACTTAGCTTCCTTAACTGCACCATCCTTTAAGATGATGTTCAACTTGTTACGTGGGGCAGCAGCACATTTATCATTGTACTCCTTTTGTAATTTTTCAAAAAGTTGAATTCTTTCATCAATAAATTGAGGTTCTGGATCAATGTATAAGGCTTGCTTACCTTGCTTGTTGTTCTTGTTTTGCTTTTTGTTATCCTTGACTGACAAGTTTTTAACTTGTTCAGTGGCCTCAGCTGCACTCATTATTGCTTATGTAAAAAATGTATATGCGTTTGATTGGATCTTTTGTAAAAGTTTTACAACAGAAACAGGAAATTAATAAAAGAAATATGTAAATATATATATGTAAATGTATATGTACATCTGAGTATTAAAACTAAGAAAGAAGGCAACGAAGAAGCTACATCCTTCGCACTAATGACACATCGCAACAACAATTAATTGTTAGAAAGTTGTAAATTCTCTCTTTCCTGCTCTCGAAAGATTTAGAAAGATATAAATTATGGCGATGCGTCAAATAACAAAAAGTTTCACCAAAAGTGTCTATCGTGTTGCACGAGTCAGAATAATGGGCATATCATGAAACACGGTGCTTCGTATCATATGATGTAGTAATCTTTAAGATTATTATAATATACAGATATTTCCAGATGTAAAAAGACAGTTCCCATTATAATTACTACCGAATAACGTCCACTGAATAACATCTGGTATACATTAAGGTCTTCTTACTTATTATATCCACTACTCTACCATGCCTTGTAAAATATACTAAACTACTTTATTAGTAAATAACGTAGAAAAGAGCTCATCGCAAAGTGAAAAGCGAAGAACGAAATTTTTTCAGTGATTTTTTTATTTTGGGCGGTCAAAATTTCGAAGTCATCATATCTCACATAATATTGATAATTTGCATTACATAACAAAGCAATATAATAAAGGAAGTGTGTGTGTGTATGTTTAACAGTATATTTTATTTATTTTTGGTTGCTGGAAGACCCTATAGATACCCAAGATAGCAACGTTATCCGTTCTTCATTCTTTTAACTTCTTTTTTTAGTTTATTTTTATATTATTCATGACATCGTTGTCAGAAGTGGAAACGCAGGATACGTTACCATTTGTGGTAGACCCAACACCACAACAACAGACGATCGAACCATCAAAGATTGTAGCACCATCGATCGATCAAGTAGATGAGGATCCCGAAGTATTGAGGTCCCTGAGAGGTCAAGGTCGTTATTTCGGTGTCTCTGATTCAAATGGATTATCATCTGCAGTGAAAGAAGCTGAACCTAAATGTAATAATTGTTCACAACGTGGTCATTTAAAGAAAAATTGTCCTCATGTGATATGTACATATTGTGGTTCAATGGATGATCATTATTCTCAACATTGTCCGAAGGCTATTAAATGTTCAAATTGTAATGAAAAGGGACATTATAGATCACAATGTCCACAAAAATGGAAAAAAGTATATTGTACATTATGTGATAGTAATAAACATTCTAGAGATAGATGTCCAAGTATTTGGAGAGTTTATTTATTACGTGATGATATTAGTCAGGAAAGAAAGACTCCAAAGGGTTTATCATTGGATATGGAAAAGGTATTCTGTTATAATTGTGGTTTAACAGGTCATTTCGGTGATGATTGTAGTGAGAGAAGATCATCTCGTGTACCAAATGAAGATGGGAGTGCATTTTCAGGTGAAAATTTATCTTATGTATTAAAGGATGAATATTTCGATAATGTTGATTCCCAATATGTTGATTCTCGTAGATATAATAATGGTGGTTATAATTCTCGTGGTGGAAGAGAAGCATATTTTTCAAATAATAATAACAATAATAATGGTGGATTCGATTATAATGATTATGAATATGATGATTCCAAATATGATAATGATTATCAAAATAGCAATAAATCTAAAAAACGTTTTAGAAATGATAAACAGAATCACAAAAATAATAATAATGGATATATTCAACCTACACGTAGAGGTAATACATTACAACCTATGAGAGATCAATATAGCAATAATGGTGGTAATAGACAACAACAGCATCCATTGACTTTTCCACGATCTAACTACGGTGGATCGAACGCCATTGCACAAGGTTTAGATAATGCAAGATACGCTAATTCATCATCATACAATAATAGTTACAATCAAAACACCAAAAGATATAACCAATACAAACCCTTTAGAAGTGGGACCATCAAGAAATAATCATTTCTTAAAAGTAATTTAATATAGATATATAGATAGATAAGTATATCGATATTACATACAATGCATTCATTTATTCCATAGATGACACCTCATGTTCTACCATTAGTCCTCTTCTGTCACATTCTTTATTGCTTGTTTTGTATGTGTTTTTGCAGAAAGTGGTCTTATTATTGGTTTGCTCATACCAAGCTTATATAAATATACATAAAAATATCGCTTTGTTATCGATGGGGAAAAAAAGGAGGAGAGATGCCTCTCGCTTATAAGAGCATAATGGCTTAATATATAATAACTTACTAACAAATGATTTTAAATAGAATAAAGAACACAGTTCAGCCTAGTATTTCAAATTAAAATATATCTCTTTCACATTTACCATTCAAAGAGAATTACAATAATATATATAAATAGATAATATAGATAATGTGTGTCTATGTATGTTGTTCGGTTTCCGATTTTATTCTTTATATAGTGGCATTCTTCTTCCCACCGGTCGCCGTTCTATTGAGATCAGGTTTCTGTTCAAAGGATTTCCTATTAAATATCCTATTAACATTATGTGGGTTTGTACCTGGTATGATTCATGCATTCTATTATATTACTGTGACAAGTCCCTTGCGTAGAGATGTTGAATATGTATATTTTTACCAAAATGGATGGCAAGATAATGAGAGACAAGCAGAATCGAATAGAGAAAACCAAGATGTGAGAAGGCCTCTTTTATCAGAGTCTAATTATCAAAGACCAACAGATAATAAGATTCAAACATCAGAACCTCCTGCATATTCAGAATAAATTACCTTTTGTTTTTAAAAATAACTTCCCCCCTAATACGTTCAAATATATATCATTACTTAGATATAAATATTACATAAAATAAAAGTTGATAAAGAATCATAAATTCTTTTTAATATAGATATTCATTTTGTTACTGCCGATTTATATATATTCGTACTTTTATGAGTACTCTTTCATATCACGAAGTCTAATTTTATAACTATTATTTTTGTGATTGGGCATTATACTTGTGGTATTCTTCATTCCAATAAAGTCTTTGGGCCTTGTGTTTTAAACCCAACTTGGTAATCTCCTCGACTTCTTCATCTGTTAAATCAAAGGAAAATAGGTTTTGAGCTTCTTGAACTCTAGAGAATTTCGATGAGGTTGTCACTGCAACAATTCCGCGTTTTGTTACCCAACGCAATAGGATTTGAGCCTCAGTTTTCGAATATTTGACAGTTAAACTGTTAATAAACTTATAAAATGGATCTGTTTCGGAATTTTCAGGTCTCTTTTGGAATGGGCCTAATGGGGAATAAGCCTCTAGGACAATATCGTGGGATTGGCAGAATTTTACGATTCCTGGGGTTTGATTCTGTAAGAAAGCATTGAATTCAATTTGGTTTATTTGAGGTTTAATCTCACAGATAGCTAAAATTTTCTCTAGATCTTCTGTAGAGAAATTAGAGACACCAATATTCTTAGCCTTCCCATCCTTGTACAATTTCTCCATTTGCCTCCAAGCATCTTCCAATGTAAAACCATTCTTTTCGACAGTAACAAATGGGCTATGTAACAAGTATAGATCAACATATTCAAGGTTCAGTCTCTTCAAACTAGTGTCTAGTCCAACAATTGGGTTTTCGGTTACCTTCAATTGAGTAGAATACTTGTCAGTGATAAATATTTCTTCCCTTGGTTTCTTAGATTGACTTAAAGCCTTGCCAACCTCCGGGTAGGTTCTATAGACTTCAGCAGCATCAATATGGACAATTCCTGGTAAAGTCAATGCCTTTTCAATTTGAGAAACCAATTCATTATTGAAGTTCTCTGGAGTTTCTTCTTGTTTGTACCATCTTGTACCTGTACCGACTACAGCTACGGAAGGGATCTTATTCCCATTGTTTAAAGTAAAAAAGTTTTGTTTAAAGGACATTATTTGTAAGTGTTGCAATAACCTGCTCAAGATACATATAAATACCTCTCAACAAAAAGCATTGAACTTATTCAAAAACATAAAAATGTTTGAAGTTGTAACATTATACACAAAGATATAATTGCTTAGGGGGGGTGTTCCCGATGTGGCGAATATTTTTCTTAACTCCTGTGAAACCGTAACCAATGGTAAAATATAAACAAAGGATAATTAAGAGTAAGTTAGACATAAGAGTCAATTTTCAAATTGGAAAGATGGAAAAGATGGAATTTAGAGGTCGCTGTTTGTTCATATATTTATGATCTCCATGGTTTAGAACATTAGAGAAATTTCATGCCATTCGAAATCTGAAACCTTAAATAAATTCGTTCGTTAGGCTAATATATAAATCATAAAAATGAATTATTTAAGATAATTTTATTATAATCAAGAAAGAATAAAGTAAATGAAAGGCACAGTTACAGGTCGCATTAGTAGATTAAATTTGTAGATGACGCTTGTTCATTTAGCCTAACTTGGAGGATCTTGTAAATTCTTGGGGTAATCGATGTTTTATCACAGAAGACGATGTGTATTTTTGATAAATCAACGCGCCAAGAGATAGGAATCCTTTTTCCTTTTCCCAGCAACCAGATGAATCAAATAAATGGGTCAAACAAATGACTGACAGACAACTCAGAATAATTTATTAGTTCAATTGTTGTAATCATTGTTGGAATTCGATTGATATCCATTGGTAAAGGTATATATATCCAAAGAAAGAAAATAGAAATTATGTCAAAAACTGCTGCTGCTGCACACGATGCTTCTTGCATCTTCTGTAAGATTATCAAGGGTGAGATTCCATCATTTAAATTGTATGAAACTGCTCACGTTTACACTTTCTTAGATATTCAGCCTACAGCTCCAGGTCATACTTTAATTATCCCAAAATATCATGGTGCTAAATTGACAGATATTCCAGATGAGTACCTACAAGACGTCCTACCAGTGACTAAAAAATTGGTAAGCCTTCTCCAATTAGATGTTGAGGGCCAAGATGGTATTGGTTACAATTTACTACAAAACAATGGTAAGATTGCTCATCAAGAGGTTCCACATGTTCACTTCCATTTAATTCCAAAGAGAGATGCTAAGACCGGTCTAGGTGTTGAATGGCCTGCCGCAGAGCCAGATTTTGAAGCCCTTGGTAAGTTGCACAAGGAATTACTGGGCAAACTGGAAAATACTGAATAAGAGGCACACCATTAAGCCTATATTATAGTGTTTATTTTTGGAATCATTAAATTTTGATGTAATGCATTTTTTTTTGATTTTTTTGCTCGAAATATATGTATGTCTGTGTCTGTATATATATATTTGAATATATTGATGCTATGAATATATGTATGTATTGAGGGGGGAGTATTACGATGAGCGTAATGTGATGCAGATTAGTTAAAGAATGATGAAGCCCAATTAGAGGCAGAATCTACGGTAGTTGAAATTGGTTTAATTTTCACTAACCCATTCTTTAACATAAATGGTTTCACTGGAGATGTCGAAGAATTAGATGAAAGACGCGATTTCTTGTCAACAACATTCTCTTTATTATATTCTGTAATTGGAACATTGTAGGGGTTCTTTGTATTTATATATGATTGATTTTCTTCTGGAATCATTTGTACCTTGCCTAATGAATGTTTAGATCTTCTGGAGGCCATTGAAGATACAGAAGAAGTTGAAGCCAATGATGGGATAGAATAATTGGAATCTGATCTTGAATGTAATATAGAGTGCGAGGATACAGTCGAAGACATTTTCTTGTGATAAGAATGTGGGGAAGGCATTGTAGTGGTTGAACGATGATATGAAGAAGTTGGAGAATTGAAACATAGTAAATTTTGGTTTTGTGCAGATCTTCTAGCTTGAGCTTGTCTATCCTTTATTGTTCTTAATAAAGGTTGTAAACAAGTAATCAAATCTTTTGTCTCTACAATAACATTCCAATCAAAATATTCTAATAATTCTCGTTCAATTGTATTCACTTCTCTAATAGATAATAAGCCATCGGTATATTTTGCCCAATGTTTATTTAAAGGAGATGAATCGTTAAGAGTCTTTGCGGATAAGATGAGACACCCTAGAAAGATTCTATGACGGGTAGTCTCCATACCAAATACATTGGCTGGAATAATAGAACGTAATTTGGCTAAGTATACTGCTGTGGTCATCAATGTTGGTGTTTGTACATTAGAATGTGTGACCAATTTCTTTATAAATTTTGTCAAAGGTGGAGCTGGTAAAGCAATAGCAATCATACTACGAGTCTCTTGAATTGCTATGATAGATTCTGTGGTTGCTGCCAGAAAATCAATCATTTCACTAGTGACTTGTTGTTTGTTGAATTGCAATAGGGTATCATAATCAGATATCATCTTTTTTTTGCTTTTTTAACTTTTTTATTTGTTATATTTGAGGAAGAACGATGTTCGTTAACTAGAAAACTTTCACTTATTATTTTTCACTTATTGAACAATTCATTATAGGAATTTTAATTTTAAAATAAAAAGTATTTATATTTAAAACATTACATATATATATGAACAAGTGTGTTGCAGGTATATTTTTGTATCTCTACAGATAAAATTGAGGCCCAGTATTCTGACTATCTGAGGGCTGCAGCAAAGAACAATAAAAAGCACTAACTACTTTCTGTATGCCTAAATCGCTTTAGTTGTAGTTTCCAAATCGTTTCAAAGTTCCCATCTAAGTAAATTGAAAAAAACAATTGGCGTCGCGCGATGAATTTAAATTAGGAGCGCCAAATTTGATTGTATCGAGCAGGTCAGAATTACCCGATTTGGTCATTAATTGGTATTCTAATTCACAGGCTCAGAGTATCACGCAGACAAAGAAAAAGAAAAAAAAATTTGAGTGGCGGGCGTTTCGCGTATCAAAGAAGAGATGGCTGGGTTAAATCACACCTCGTTCAAGGTGATGTTATTTTATAAGCAGGTTTGTTTAATTCTTGAAGTGATTTGCTGGTCTTACTAAGCAATAGGAAACTAAATACTCAGCTTGCAGGGTCCTTTATTTCAAAGTGATATTGTTAAGAGTCCGTTAAAAATCAAATTAAAAAATTAAACATGTAGGTATGTATATATATGTATATATATAATAATGAGTGTCTGTGTGTATGTGTGCATGAGTTGATAATGATACAAAGTTGGGATGTGGATTTGAATATTGGTTTAAGTTTGCAGTAGATGTACGAGAGTGATTCATTTTTTGAATTGAAAGACTCGGATGTGTTCATTCCTAAATTTCGGATCTATGGTATGTGTCATTGTTTCTTGTGTAAGGGTCCTTGTCTTTCTCTTTTTTGGTAATGTTGTCGGGGTCGATATCGTGACTGGAGTACTTTCAGTCTCTGATAGTTTGTATACTCCATGTGTAGTTGTTGTGATTTCAGTATTGTGATGAGTAGCATTATTATTGTTGTTGCTATTATTATTATTATTATTATTATTATTATTATTATTATTATTATTATTATTATTATTATTACTGTTGACATTCATAGGAGAGGAGTTCTTGTTTGTAGGAGAAGTGAGATAGGTGGCTGTTGTTACATTTGGTTTAGTTGTCGGTACATCAGCATTAGTGACTATCAGTGTAGGTTTTTGGATTTCTAGTGCCTTTGGTTGACGAGGTTTCCGTATACGACCAAATCTTATGACTTTTTGTGGACCATTAGTCTGTACTACAGCAGTCTTTGGTGAAATTTCTATTTGTGGTTGTCTTGGAGGTGATAATATTGACATTTTGGCTGTTGTTGTAATTCTATCCTTTGGAGTTCCCTCTACACTATTATTTTGTCTTTCCGATAATGGTATATTAATAGAAGTTTTATTATAACTAATAAGACTATCATTTCTTCTTAAATCTGACATTTGTAATAGTTGTCCTTGTAAAGTCCAATGGGACAGTGCCATTAATGATTTATTTAATACATCTATTATTTCTGCATCACTTACAATATCTGGAGTTTGACTAGTAATATTAGTATCTGTGGTCATTAATCGTTGCCTTTTATTTAATTGTTGTATTAATACAGCAATTTCATTCTCCAAATCTCTTGTGTTTTCTAATGATGGATGAAATAATCGTCTACCAATATCTTCCATTTCAATATCTGCATTCTCTTTCTTTGGGTTTTCAGTCTGAGAACCCTGTGATACTGTAGATACCACCATCGTCGATTGTTTTGGAACATTAGTAGTTCGTGATATATTACCACTGTCAGTAGTGTTAGGTGCCGATGTGTTATTATTTCCATTATTATCTTTATCGATAAGTTCTTGTGGGGTCACAAGTTGGAATGGTTGTATCACTGACCCACGACTTTCTTTCCTTGGTATTTCCATTTTTTTTTCTTTAAAAATTTATTGGTATGTTTGTTTTGTTTTTTCTATAAGTCAACCAAAAAAAACGAGAATAAAATTAGGCTATATTGTATATCTGCTATCTATAATCTTTCTGTTGTTGTTGTTGTTGTCCCTACGACACATATGCTATGCCAAAATATCTAATGAGTTACAGGTATGAAAAAAATAAGTAAATAAAACAAAATCTTGATAAATATATAAATAGAACAATAGCAAATGACTAACTGTCTATTTAGATCTGTCTATTTTACCAAGAATGATACTCCGTCATGTATCATGTGTTAATTGCATCACCTTTGCAGATGTCATCACTTCCCAAATTCGTTTGTTTTCCTTTCCGGTTAAAATTTTTCGCTCTCACAAATATTTTTTTTGTTTTTAGTTTTCTTTTTTCCGTCCTCATCGCATCAATATTTAAGTGTAAATTGCCCGTAGAAAATAAGAAAAATTGATAAGTAACTTAGTCGTGAAGTATATCGTGTTACACGAGTGTGAACCAAGTAATTGCATATATAATTTTAGTTAGAAAGAGAGAAAAGTAACTAGATACATGAATTATTTTAGTATTATTTTTAACTTTTTAAAGAAAAATAGATTTTATAGAATAAAGAATAATATTTAATGTTTCAAACTGATAATAACTAATTACAACTAGTTTGTTAATTTTTTTTTTATATAAGTTGTTTGTTTTTTCATAAAGATACAATCTACTTCTGTGATTTTTTAGCATGTTCTTTTTCAATCTCATCGATTTTATTATTTAAATGTTTAATTTGTTCTTTATAATGTTTTACTTGTTCTTCCATTTGTTCCTTTTCATGCTTTCTAATAAAATAATTCTCTTTAGCTTGTTCTCTTTGATTAAATTTCTCAAATCCATTCAATGTTTGTGTACCACCTGGATAACTTCTTAGCAGTCTCTTACTCACTGGTAAATAGACACTTCTCCTTAACAAAGTTCCACGGCATGTAACATTCATAATCATAATTGATATATTATTGGTAATATTTTATAGTTGTTAATTATATTTTTTTTCTTCTTTATTTATTTCAAAGTTAGCAACTAAAATAATTTAATGTCCCCTTAATTTTCCTTTTCCTTGTATTATATTTATATAAGAAATTAGAATTAATTACAGTAAGAAAGATTTATGTGATATTGTCTGCATTGAGAGCGAGCGAGAGAATACGAATCCCTGTTCTCCGTGAAATTTTCCAATTTTGAAAAACACAAATCTGTGTGAGCTTCCACAGACACGCACCCACCACACAGCGTGCGTGCAAGATGAAAGAGTATTTATTCTAAGTAACTGTTCTCTCTTTAACCATTATAATTTAACTGGACCTCTAGACCCGATACTCCCTGTCACTTGGTACGATACGAGTGAAATATCTCCATATACTTTGAAGTTGGGTTAACTTAATGGAAAGGGTGTTGGATCTTATTTATTTGGTTAGTTTGAAATGATTAGATTCATTGAAGATTTAGAAATAGTAAGCATTCTTAAATATTATGAATTGGTTGTGATATTTTCTTGTTGTAACGGCATTGTCATAGCGTACGATTATTTACATTTAGTTCTTATATTCAAATATTTAGAACTCTTTCTAAAATTAATAATTTGATATAATTTGATATGAGTTTAATTTAAATTTATTTTCTTAGAATACATTATACAAAAAACACAGGATACGTAATATAGATATATATAAATAGTTGAAAAGCAACGACAGTTTAATAAGTCGTCGAAATATTATCACTGTATTTTTATTTTATTTTTTTTTCATTTTTGATGTTCTTATTTGGAATATTTAGTCTTCTTTGCAGCTGGTTCATCAGTACCGGCATCTACTGGTTTAATAGCTGGGGTTGCTAAACCAGTATGGAAATCCTTAATGATAGAATCTACATCATCAATATTCAATGGTCTAATATCACCCATCTTCTTAATCTTAGCTGTAACTTCTTTAACTTGATCATCTGTTAAATTCAAATTCAATTGATCTACTCTTGATTTAATTGCATTCCAACCAGTTAATCTATTAGCAAAATGAATATATCTCTTCATACCGAAATCATGAGGATCCAAAATTTCATAAGTTGAAGGATTAGCCAAAATTGCCTTTGCATGAATACCTGCTTTATGAGTGAAAGCACAGAACCCTGTAATTGGATTATTAAATGGAATATTAACTTCAACAGCTTCAGCAACTAAATTTTCAATATCTCTAATCTTATGTAACTTATATTTGGATTTAACATATTCTGGGGAAGCAACAATCATACGTGCCATTAAACCACCTAATGGGGTAATACCATTTCTTTCACCAATACCTAGAACACTAACATCGATTAAACGAGCACCACCTTCAAGTGCACAATAAGCATTAGCAATGGCACAACCAGTATCATTATGGAAATGACATTCAATATCACAAGAGACAACACTCTTTAAAGTTCTAATTAATTCATAAACTTGTCTTGGATTAGCACAACCAACAGTATCGGCAATACCAACTCTATTGACACCAATCTTATCGACAGTCTTATAAATGTTTAATAAATCTACTAAATCACTTCTAAAAGAATCTTCAGAAGAAAATCTAATTTCAATACCTTTAGATTTAACAAATTCAATGACTTCAACAGCACTCTTAGCAATATAATTCATATCTTTACCATGAGAATATTGTCTTAAAAATTTAGAAGTACCAATAACAACATCGACACCATCGACACCTGTCTCTACAGCAACTTTGGCATCATCCATATGACATCTGATATGAGTTAAAATCTTTGCTTTTAAACCAAGTTTACAAATAGCTTCACAATCCTTACGAGATTGTTCTGAAGCAACAGGAGAAGTCAATTCAATGTAATCAACACCAAAATCATCTAAAGCTTTAGCAATTTCAATTTTCTTTTCAGTATCAAAGAAAGCATTAGCAAATTGTTCACCTTCTCTTAGAGTAGAATCAATCAATTGAAAATTGTTAACATTAGAAAGAAAATCACCAGGATTTGGACCATATGGATTAACTTGATGTGGACCAGGTATGGTTTCTGTTACTTTTTGAATATCGTTATTTGCACTCATTATTAAACTAGTAATAATTATTTTGTTTCTTGAAATCTAAATACGATTAGATATTTTGGTTATACCTATCTATTTATGACTCTTGAAAACTAATAAAAAAAAAAGATAGGTATAATGAAATAAATTTTACAATAAAAATAGATGCCCAAATAATAATCCAAGATATAATGTATATATATATATATAATATAATATTGTTAAGATCAAAAATTTTAAGTTAATTAGTCAAAATACAGCCAAGCTATAAAACGTAGAAGTTTCGAAATGCGCAAAATAGACTAAGCCTAACCAAAATATTCAGTTAACTATGTTAAGAAAAGGGATCATTCATACACCCTTTATTATTATGCACACATGCATACTAAATTATTATAGTTTCGTGAACCTAGGGATTTCTCTCAACTTCCCAGTGAGATTCTTCCAAATAAAATTTCACGATGGGAAAAACCGTTGAATCAGTGAGTGGAAAAGAGCAATAAAAGGATAAAAACAATAAGGAGTTAAGATAGCACAGACACAGAGATTAACTCTTTTACTTGAATAATCGAGAGATGGTAAACCAATACTTAATAAGAAAAGCCATTGCATATAATTTTCCAGCAAAGAACTGAGAACACAAATTCCCTGTGTACGGTTATCCAGTGCCGGCCAAAAAAACATGAAAAGATTAGTCACCAGTTCAGTTCCTCGTTTCTGCTACCATCATTTTACTTCTCACTATTTATTAAATTATATTAACTGTGAACCGTTTTATTTCCCACAGGAAATTGACCACGCCTTTTGTAGCGGTGAATTGAAGTGGATTGCTCATTTCCCGTGGGAAGTTTTTCTATTTTTTTACGCAGCTTTATTGAAGAGTCAGCATTTCGAAATAAACACTCGTGAGATTACTCTTAATATGAACTAAAATAGAAGGGAACAACAGTAGAGATTAAAACCAGACAAAGAATCTAATGATCGACTATATTATTAGAGTTTGTTACTTACTGAGTGAGTAATTCGATGACACGTTAGAATTGTACAATTAAAAAACACCGAACGTACAAATCAGTGCTAACTAATCTATTTGGACATTTAGTAATGAGGTACCAAGTAATATTAAAGTTATTTATGAATATTTCTTTGTTAAAATTTTTTGTATTTTTTTTTAAATATCTACGTAGTTTGTTCATTACTTACCCTTATATGGTACTTGCTTTTGTAATGGATTGTATGTTTGTGGAAAGGAAAACGGATAGTATATACGTCCAGAATTAAAGTTAGAAGATCAGATCAGATCAAGCAAGGTAAGAGTAAGATTCACCGTCATCACACCTCTGCAGGTATCCCTTTTGAATCAACCCATCAATGGCTCGTTTGATCATCGATACTTTAGGATTGAATCGTTGATGTGTCTGAGCAATACATTCATTTACTAACATAGTGTGTGGTAGTTTACGTTTGGCCTTCATAATTCTGACAATACAAGCCTCTAAGAAGATTTGTCTCTCTGAATTTAATTCTTTCTCTATTAGTTCGTTCTCCGTCATTGTGTTACCATTTGTATTACTACCACTTTTACCTTGTGCACTGTTATTATTACTATTATTATTATTACTACTATTATTATTATTCTGCAATGCATTCAATATATCGTTCTTGACACCACCTGCAAAATTAATCTTAGTTTTTAAGGCTTTGTATGGTTGAGCAATCTTAAATTGAGTCTCTGGTTTCACTAAGGCTTCTAAACCTGTTGGGATTTGTTGTACTAATTTAAATTTAATAAACGGTACCATAGATGCAGCAATGTTTTGTAACGATAATCCTGTCTTATCCTGAATAGTTTCCAGAGTAATAGTGTCTGTATCATTAAACAATAATAATATACTCATTTGGAATAATGTTACAGTGAAATGGAATGGCGGACGACCTGGTTTACCAATATTTGCCACTAATTCACCACGACATAATGGCCATAACCATTTAAGGACACGACCATTATGTTTATTAATATACATGTCGGCTAGTTTTGTATATGTACTCTCTACTTCTTGTGGGATATTAAATTCAACATCTTGAAATGAAAATGGCCACATGTTTTCAGCAAGGACAAAAGGTTGTAATTCAGGATATTTATTTCTTGAATAATCTGGTAATTTTTTCACCATCATATCAAAATCAGTCTCCAAAATTTTGGAAAGTCTAACATCTTGGAACATTTTAGTTATCTTACCAGTGTATTCCATACTATTCTCGCTTTGTAATCTTTGAATAACAGCCTCTTCATCTTGATCACATATAGAAGTACCATGAATTAATCTCTTTGCAAATAGTCTACGATAATGTGATTCAAATACATCCTTGTCAGTTAAGAATTTGAATACTACCATAATGTCGTCAATAGACATATCGGCGGTAATCTCAGGTTTAGTAGATTTCTTTAATAATTGATCAGAATATTTGGCTAACATTTCGGATGTCTTTGATGTAGCAGATCTAGAAGATCCTGGTGGTAATGCAAATTCATTATCATTAATATAAGCACGACATGCGTTATCAAGTGCCTTAGTGAAAAGAACATCGTTATCAAAACAATCATATGTGATTACACGGAATGTATCGTATACTACAAGTAATCTCTTTATATATTCCTTTGGTGGGAATGAATGCATTGCTGTCATAGCCAATTTCTTTGGATTTGCTCCCTCTGGAGCGTTGCTCATTACAGCAGCTTTATGGGCTTCTATCAATTTTGAAACTTCATGTTCACCTGTGCGCCTTACATAATCTTCATAAGCTGTGGCAAGTTTTGGTAATAATGTAAAGTCTCTTTGTAATAAATTGTATAATGCAGATATCTTATTATTATCCCTTGAATCCAACAAATTAACAAAATCAGACTCCATCTTTTCAATATGTTCTTTAATTAAAACAGTATTCAAAGTCTCAGATAATGGTTTCTTTGTATGATCATCCCAATACATGGCCATACCCTTTTCTTCACGATTTATAATGGTATGTGCCTCAAAGATATAATCTGTCACTGAATGAGACTTCAAATAGTCTAAGGAGCACTGTCTGTAATATTCTTCAGTTCTCTTTAAGAATGGCTTTTCAAATACTTGAATATAAACATTTAAATTTAATTTCTTCAAATCTTGTAAATCGATACCTAACATAACAAAAGATTTGATAGAAGTAGTTATATCCCCTCTTTGTATAGCAGTTCCATCTCTTTCTAGAGTGATTTGATCCAAAATCTCTTTAACAAGAAGTTCACTATTTGGATCAAACATCACTTCCTTCCAAGTAATCAAACACAATGTATTCACATCAAAGATATGTCTTTTACCATCACTTCTCTCCTTTTGGACCCAGTATCTATTCATGTAATCAAATGTATGGTTCAAGAAAATTGCACCAACTGTATATCTTTTCCAATGTCTAACATAAAATTGTAAAAATGTTTCTTCAGGGTTTTTTTCAAAATTTAAAAGATATTTCTTTAGATAATTCTTTAATTTCTCATATATTTCACTACCTACTAGGATAGATGATTGATTAGATGGTTTGTCAGTATTGAATTGGCCAGAAGAACGTGATTTATTCACACAATAATTGTAAATTGCGGTATATACCTCCATATACATAGTAGGTGACAATATTTTATCGACCCTTTTATCTTGCGACGTCTGTTTATGAGCGTCTTCATGACCTAAGATTTGATTAATACCTGGCTCGATAAAATTCCATGTGGCTTCCAAATCGTCCGATCTTGGGAGCATTTCAGTCATTTCGTGTGTAATATTTTATTTTATTTTGAAATGGCACTATTTGTCCAGGAATATGATAACGTCGTTTTATATTTTAATGTAAAAAAAACGCCAGAAGAAAAGAATTCAAAAAATGATTACGTATCGAGATAGAATGCAAAATGGATACGAAAGTCAAATATATTCTTCTTCTTATGTTTTAATGGTTTCGCTTATACTCTCTGATCAATTATTGTAGGTTTTGATTCATAAAATAATAAAAGAATAACAACAACGGAATGAATTCACAAGGTAATAGCGGTATATACTTTTTTTCTTGTAAAAAAGATTGCCTCAATACGTAAGAATTGGGAACTAATTCTTAGATTTTGTATTATCTCACTCCTTTTATGGTTTTTTAACTTATAACTATTATGGCATCCCCCGCAACAATCGTAAGATCACTTTATTCTTGTTCGCCACAACATTATTAAGAATCAAACATTCCAATGCCTTGCGGGAAAGAGAAGGGTGAAATTTTTTTAGAGAGCGTAAGAGGGTAACCCGTTACCATAATAGGTTAAAATTAAACAATAGGGAAACAGAACAGAACAACACAAGAACACCTATTAAGAGAATTTTCTTGCAATCATCGGATCTTCCATTACTTAATGATAAGAGCTTACAAAAAAAAATTGATGATACAAAGAATTGTTTTCTAATTGTTTATGGAATATGCTAAATAAAATTTTAAAAACCCAGAGAATACTGATACTACTTCTGATAATAAGTATTTTCTATATTTAATTTCTTGATAAGTTCGAACTAACCTTTTCGACGACTCTTATAATGCTAATAATGAATACACCAACCCACATGAATAATAATACAAATAAGAATGAGGATAATGCTTTTTGTTTCCTACAAATATATGATATTCTTGGAAATTTATACAGACCACTTTCCATATAATCGGTAGTACAAACCCATTGTTGATCATATCTTGTATTGAATGCTAGTGCCAAATTTGCACTTGAAAATATGATAAATAAAAGATCCAATAGAATTAATTTCAATTTACTTAATGGATTTCTTAAACCAATCGGTTGACCTGAAAATTCATCAGCAGCAATATATATTGTGTAAAAGACCGCAATAGAATTAACGCATATTGCCATAATTGTACTTGGTTCTTGTGGAATCTTTCCATCAATCTTTGCAATATTTGCATCCGAATTTTGATATATTCTCACAGCAAGACCCAAAGATGCTAATGAAAGGACCGTTATGCAAATTCTAAAGGTTAAAGGTAAATATTGATTTTCAATTAATATACGACTAATCTTTGGCATCCATTTTTTCATTTTTTTATCTCTAATTTTTCTCCATCTTTCTTTATCTGCATTAAAATCTTCTAACCAATCTATTCTTCTACTTCTTATACTTTGTTGTCCAGATATTGTCCCTAAAGGAGCTCGTAATTCTTGTGTTACATCATCATCATCATTATTATTATTATTATTGTCAGATTTTTTATTGAAATTTTTACCATAATAAATTTGTTTTGCTCTTGCAACATATGTTGCCCACTCATTACGATCCTTTTGTGTCTTAAATTGAAAATCAGATTGCATTGGCAAATTATATAATGCTTGTAATCTTTCTTCACCTCCCCATTCTTCATTTAAATCTTGTAAAACTTCTTTTCTTATCATCATTTTTTCTTCTTCATCTATACTACTATTTGACAATGATATTGATTCAGTAAAATTTGAATTTCTTGTCGTTACTCTAGATAATTTTGGATGATTAGATGGCATTATATTAATTTTTTGATTTTCTGTATATGCAACATTTGAACCAATATTTTCTGCAAAATCTGTCCAACTATATCTTCCAAGATCATTTGATGGTAACATATCATCACCAATCTTTTCATCATTATCATCTTTTGAAATTTTTACAATTTTAAATTGTTCTTCTAATGCAAATGGTGGTACAGTTGTTGGATATAATGAATATGAATTCAAATGTGATAATTTTCGTTCTGCAGCTGTTGAAAACATCATATTATTCATTACAGGTTTCATCCATTCAGGTATATTATCATTTTTTGAATCATGTTTGTTATTACTAGTAACTTCAGGATCTACTATATTATCATGTTCACTATTAGTTTGATGATGTTCAATAGACTTATTTTCTTCCTGATTACTACTCCTTTCAGTTATCTCCTCCATGCTCATCGCTCTTCCCTAATTAGTCACAATTAAATGTACTTCACTCTCGCTCTCACTCTCACTATATATGTTAAGGAATGCGTTTCCTTTCAAATAAAATAAAAGAAAAAATTCAGTTTTCAATAATGAAGTTAAAATTGAAATATATATATATATAAATAGATATTTATTTCCTATAGTATCATTACCTAAGCACAAAATATCTATTAAATGTGTATAACTAAGGGTTATTAGTCTCCTTTCTTACTGTTTGCTTAGTCTGTGTAGTAGTATTATTGTTTTGATCAGTATTTTAAATTGATATTGAAAACAAAAACAATTAATTATTATGGGTAGTGAATGTTAAAATGGGAGAAACGACAACGACAGTATTTCACACGGAGAGAAAGATACTTTACCGCAACAAGAGAGAGAGACAGAAAAACAAAATATTAAAATTGAACGTCACAGCCTTTCACTAAAAATTCTGTGTGACATTTATTTCATGTTGTTAACAGGTTGAATATCCACTAAAGGGACGTACAAATAATTCTCGTTTATCCCTTTTTTATTATTCCGATCATTAACAAAGTTGCGGAGAAAGCAAAAAAAGATAAAACTCTGGACTGTTATTTTTTTGGTGGTATTAAACACCCACACCCATTTAAAAATATGTGTTCAGGACACCCATACACCCACTAATTTATTTTAATTTTCACAATATAATTGTTAATTTCTTGACAATTTGCAGTTTTGTTTTTAGTTAAATATTACCTTAGGGTTTATAGTTATGAAGATACAAGAAGTATGGTTTAATCATTGATATATTACATTAATACTACTTGGAGTATAGGTTTATAAAAGATACATAAATAAAACTGTCCCTATTTTGGTGTTGTAGGTGTGTTTGTTACCTTGTAGTTTCAAAAATACAAGGATGAACCCCTAACTTTTTGTAAATCTTGATAGTTACCCTCCTTTTCTAAGAAATTTTTCTTCGTGTTCTTGTTCTGCTTGTTAAATTAGCTGTGAAGAAAAAAATTAATAATAATAGATAGCCTGCCACACCACAGCGGTATCAAAAATTAAAACGACAAAATTTCATCATCGAGCAATAAATTTCAAATTGGGCGAAATTTCCATTATATTATTCTCCCTTTTCTCATTCAATCCCTCAATTAAATATATTATATAAATGTCAACATATATTGATGAAAAATTATTGAATAATTATTGTGTAATATATATTTCTCAATATTTTCGTATCTTCTCTCTATTTATTAAGCTATTTTCTTATTTCTTAAATATTTTCTTTCTTGTTTCAATTCTTAAGATAAATCAGTATACTTAACATCATTCATAATGAGAGCTAAGTGGAGAAAGAAGAGAACTAGAAGACTTAAGAGAAAGAGACGGAAGGTGAGAGCTAGATCCAAATAAGCTGAAGAACTTTTGTAATAACAATATAATAATATTAAATGATTTAGATGATATTATATAATATATTGATTTAATCAATTATATTTTCTTCTTTTCGTTTCGTATTATTATTATTATTTTTTCATTATTCTCTTCATCTTATAGAATTTGGTAATATAGCTAGCTCCACAAAGTGCACTATCCATCCCAAGTATCTAGGTATATCTTTTTAAGATTACCTTTTGCACATAATAATATCATTAAGAAGATTAATTTTTTTTATATATATATAAAATTTACATATTTTTTATTTATTAATGAATAATTTTTTTCTTCCTTTGTTAAATTTTACATTTATTAACGGCTATATGGTTAAGTTAATATTACACTTTCAATTATCTATCAATTACATAAAGTCTGAACTTAAACTTTTTTTTTTAAAATTTTAATAGTTTTCTTATTGTGTATAATATTATATATGTATGACTGTGACCTATAACAATGAAAAATAAAGAACTATATATATATATTTGTAAAATGTGGATCAATTAATAATTAACCATCTACCAATAATAACAAAAGTTCTTTATATTAATTATTTTTCATAGAATCACAAAAATATAAAAGATGAATTGGGTTTTAGTTTAAACAAAAAAAGTTGTCATCATAAAAAGGAAGAAATGCGTAGTTTACAAATGAGAGATGGGGTGTCTTAAGGAGGAAATAAAATCTTTTTTCCTTTTTAGTTCATATTACTCTATTATTATGAGTTTTTATTTCATTTCCTTAATCAGTAGATTCAGTGAATCTTTCTTGAATGTTAGATAATAGTTTTTCAAATTCACCATTAATTTCAGTTTCACCTCTACTTGGTTCAAAGAACTTAGATGAAGAAACTTGATGTTTAACATCTGCAGTAGCTTCCGCAAGTTTTGACCAATTAGCACCATTAGCAACAGACTTTTGAGCTTCATCATGATAAGCAATAAATGCCTTCATCATATCAAAAGTTTTCCAAATTGGACAGAAAGCATCATATGTGGAGTAACCATTTTGTTGTAAGAAATCTTCTTTAATTAAAGATGCAACATCTAACGTAATCTTATCACTATCAGATAATGCAGATTTACCAACTAATTGAACAACTTGTTCTAATTCTTCTGCATTAGATAAAATTTCTTTCATACGATTTCTTAAAACTGGGAATTCTGGATAATTTTGATCATAAAATTTATCTAGGACATTGGTATACTTTGAGTATGACACAGAAGTATTAATAGATGGGAAATGTTTTCTTTGAGCCAATTTCTTATCTAAACCCCAGAAAACTTGGGTAATACCAAGAGTTGCTGTAGTAACTGGATCAGAGAAATCACCACCAGCTGGCGAGACAGCTGCAACAATAGAAACAGAACCAATACGATCTGGAGAACCCAAAGCAACAGCTTTACCTGCTCTTTCATAAAAGGAGGCTAATTTAGCACCTAAATAAGCTGGGAAACCTTGATCAGCAGGCATTTCACCTAAACGACCAGAAATTTCTCTTAAAGCTTCAGCCCATCTTGAAGAAGAATCAGCAATCATAGAAACATTCTTACCTTGATCTCTGAAGTATTCAGCTAATGTGATACCAGTGTAAATAGAAGCTTCTCTAGCAGCGACTGGCATGTTAGAAGTATTAGCAACTAAAGTAGTACGTTTCATAATTGGTTCCTTTCTACCATTAATTTCAGTGAATAATTCTGGGAATTCCATTAAGACTTCAGCCATTTCGTTACCTCTTTCACCACAGTTATGAACTAATGCCATTGAAGATAGCAAGTATTGTTTATCAGTGTTATCTGGTAAAGTGATACCGTAGTAATCATCTTCAGCCTTCTTGTCCAAAGTGAAGTAGAATGGAACTGCTTCTCTAATGAATTCTTTAGCGACAACCTTATTTCTACCAAGAGCACAGAATCTCATAGAGTTAGTCAAAGCATCACCAGTCATGACAGCTGTGTAAGTAGTAGAGTCATGGTCATGACCACAGTGGGCATGGTCGTGGTGACCTTCCTCATCCTCATCATCAGCATCGGTAGTGACGACTATCTTAATACCAAGAGAACGAGCTAATTTAACTAGACCTTCAACAACAGCCTTGGAAGTAGTAGTGATGGTAGCTTCAGAAGCATGGTCGTAAACGTCCTTTCTAACGTAACCATTGGCATCAACCAAACCAGCAATGAATTGTTCACGGACTTCGAAGTTATCATGAGCCAATTCGTTAGCGATTTTTTCTGGTAGGGCGTCCTTGTCAGAGATATCAATACCGAAGGATTCAACGATACTGGCAAAGACATTACCACGACTATCAGCTGCACCTAAAGTAACAACTAATTCGTCAATAGCTTCAACACCAAAAGATGTAGCAACGGTGGCGGTCTTAGATTCTGATAATCTATCCATGTCAGATAATTCTTGAGCAGTTGGAGCACTTTCCAAATCATCTTCAAAGACGACAGTGCCATCTGGTTGTACCTTACCACCATTAATCTTAGCAAGTTGAGCTTCGTTATCCTTAGAACCACTGTAGTAACAAGCAGTAGTAGTAGTTAGACCTAATGGTAAAGCATTTTCTTGGATTCTGTTTATTAATTCAATATCTTGAGATTCAATGGTGAATTGAGAATACTTCATAGCACCATTACCAACCCAGAAACCTAATAACCAACCTAATTGAGGAGCCAAACTACTAGTGTAACCAAAGTTACTTAATTGTTGAGCTAATTTACCAGATTGTTGGAAAACAGGGTTAATTAATTGATAAGAACATTTCTTAACATAATGACCTAGAGTTTCATAATGTTTAGCTTCAACATCCCAATCAATTGGCTTAGTGTCCAAAGAGGCAACAAATTGATTAACCAATAATTGAGTTTGTTCTTTACCACCAAGTTGTTGATGTTCAAAACTCTTAGTAACTTTCTTAACTACAGGGTAACCATGTTGAGAATCTAATAAAGCGAAATAAGAAACACTAGTGTAAGTCTTATTGTTATCTAGACCATGTTCAGTGATACCAACTTGTTGTGGAGTTTGCATAACAATCTTATGGTTACCTGAACAAACGTAGTTCATTAATGTACTTGGAGCAACACCCTTAGCAGAAGAATGACAAACTTCATACATTGTTTCTTTACCACGTGGTAAAGAAATAACAGTTCTTGGAGTACCATCCTTACCCATTACTAATTCACCTAATTGAATATCTTCAATAGATTTATCTGTACCATCTGCCATCATAACTTGAGTACCTTTAGCAAAACAACCGACATAGATAATTGCATCAGAATTAGAATACTTGGATAAAGATTGAGAGATAACGGTCTTACCACAACCGAAAGCACCTGGAATACAGGTAGTACCACCTTGAACACATGGGAATAAGGCATCTAAAACTCTCTGACCAGTTAAAAGAGGATAATCTGCAGATAACTTTTCAGCAACAGGTCTTGGAACACGAACAGGCCACGTATGATACATAGAATATTCAGATTTCTTACCATCGAATTCAACTTCTAATACTTTTTCATCAACGGTATATTCACCAGCTGGAGCAATCCATGTAATAGTACCTCTTGCTCTTGGTGGTAATAGAATTTTATGATTATCTAATAAAGAATTTTCAAAGATAGAACCAAAGATATCACCACCAGATATATGATCTCCAACAGTATATTTACCTGGTGTAAAATTCCATTTAATATCTCTACTTAAAGCAGGAGCATCAATACCTCTTGGAATATAAATAGATTGAGAAATATCTTTAATTGTCTTTAAAGGTCTTTGAATACCATCATAAATGGTTTCCATTAAACCTGGACCTAATTCAACAGATAAAGGTTTACCAGTTCTTAAGACAGGGTCACCAACAGTAGCACCTGCAGTTTCTTCATAAACTTGAATAGTAGCTTTATCACCATCAATTCTAATAACTTCACCAACTAAATTATCATGACCAACTTTAACTAATTCATACATGGCACAACCAATCATATTTTCTGCCACGATAACTGGACCAGAAACAGAGTAAATGGAACCATATTCAGATTCTGCATGGTCTTCTAATGAGATTCTTTTAATCTCTTTACGAGCATTCTCTAAAGCACCAGCCATATTTCAAAAATCAAAATAACTAATAGTAATACAGATGATAATTAAGACACAGTTAAAGGTCTCTTTTTATTACTGTAGATATATGAATATAAAAATGCTTTTATGCTTTTCTATGTATTTGATAATAAGAAACAGGTAAGCTGTAACCTCGAACAAGAACTAAGTAATGTATATATATATCAATGGCATTACATATATATATATATATACATGAGTATCAAGTATTAGCTAATAGAATATAATATTACTTACTGCGTACTGCACTGCCTAATAGAAAATCTTTTTTTTCTCTTGATTTGTTACGTTACTTGCAGCCGTCAGTTATTGTTAGGCAAAAACCATGTATATATTACAATTATTTTTCATTAGAATTAAGGCAGCAACAGCAACAAACAAACAAATTAATTTGATATTTTGTGCAGCCAACGTTACCCTGATTTTAAACAAAATTTTCTGTTACACCGGGTAATACATAAAATCATAAGTAATCATAACTATGGAGAGGATGACAAGATATTCAATTCTTGTCTGGGATCAATCGATCAATATATATACTTGAATTTAAGATGTCATCAATTCAAATTTACTTTCTGATATATATGTAAGAACGTTAGTGATTTATTATGACTTAGTGTGCACGATGTCCTTGCACTATCTCGTTACACAGTCATATGTATATGTACAAAGATCACAAATTAACTACAGACTTGTAAACAGTTGCAAACTAATATATATACTGGTCCCTTTATCTTTTACTTATTTATATGTAATTGTAATAACGTGAAGCGGAGAACAAATGGTGAAACAAGTTGGCATACTGATAAATCTGCATGTTAGTGTGTACACACACACAGTGATAAAACTTTCGCTGTTTCTCTCACTCGCCGTGTTTTGTTTTTCCCGTTTGTTCTCTATTTTTGGGTGGTGGTTGAAATAGTTTTCGCTCTTTCAATATTTCATACAAACAAACAAAAAATTATATACTTTCCCGCCCCCCCTCAACTCAATTTCAACTCAACTTAGCTCTCACTCTCCGTACAAGGTAAATGATTTCTAATAAGAAATAGGTAATTTATTATATCTTTTGAAAGATAGATAAAGGATTAGATCCCAGTAGATTTAATATTTAAAAGTTAAAATATATTATTATTATTATTATTATTATATATATATACTAACAATACAGTTAGACGTATATTTATTCATTCATACATACATATATACAACGATGGATGCTGATATGGATGTGCCGATGCATGATGCTGTCTCTGAACAACTCACCCCGACTATTACAGAAGATGTAACCTCTAATAATGATAATAATTCTGGAGATTATCAGGATATTGATTTTAAACCAGGTTCTTCTGGTATTGCTGATAATAAATCTTCTACCCCTTTACAATTGACTCCAAATAATATTAATGATTTAGATAAGTGGATTGAACAACTTGGTCGTTGTGAAATGCTTTCAGAAGATGATGTTGCTAGATTATGTCGTATGGCTGTTGATGTTGTACAATTTGAAGAAAATGTCAAACCAATTAATGTACCTGTAACAATTTGTGGTGATGTTCATGGTCAATTTCATGATTTAATGGAATTATTTAAAATTGGTGGTCCATGTCCTGATACTAATTATTTATTTATGGGTGATTATGTTGATAGAGGTTATTATTCTGTTGAAACTGTATCATATTTGGTTGCAATGAAAATTAGATATCAACATAGAATTACTATATTAAGAGGTAATCATGAATCTCGTCAAATTACTCAAGTTTATGGATTTTATGATGAATGTTTACGTAAATATGGTAGTGCAAATGTATGGAAAATGTTTACAGATTTATTTGATTATTTCCCAATTACTGCATTGGTTGATAATAAAATCTTTTGTTTACATGGTGGTCTTTCTCCAATGATTGAAACAATTGATCAAGTACGTGAATTAAATAGAGTACAAGAAGTACCACATGAAGGTCCAATGTGTGATTTATTATGGTCTGATCCTGATGATAGAGGTGGATGGGGTATTAGTCCCAGAGGTGCAGGGTTCACATTTGGTCAAGATATTAGTGAACAATTTAATCATACAAATAATTTGACTTTAGTGGCAAGAGCTCATCAACTAGTAATGGAAGGTTATGCATGGTCTCATCAACAAAATGTTGTAACGATATTCAGTGCTCCAAATTATTGTTATAGATGTGGGAATCAAGCTGCAATTATGGAAGTTGATGAAAATAATAATAGACAATTTTTACAATATGATCCATCTGTTAGACCAGGTGAACCTACAGTAACAAGGAAGACTCCTGATTATTTCTTATGATTTCATTTTTTTTTGCACACGTCCATCCATAAACTAAGACTTCACATACACACATTCTTCCCTTGTAATGAAATACAATTTTTTTATGTCAAAACAAAACAAAAAACAATACAAAAAATAGAAATGTAAAGAAAATAGAATCAAAAAGGTATCCTTCTTTCCCTTCATATTACTGATTGTAATTCTTCTCTAATTATTCCTTTTATCTTTTCTTTCTTAGCTCATTTTGACATTTCTTCTTTATTTTTTATTTTATTACCGTTGTTGTTTTTGCTGGGGGAAAAACTACTAGTACAAATTGTATTCCATTTCCATTTATATATATATACATGACAACCTTATCACTCATTTTTTTAAAAAACAAACAAACTTAAATAAACAAATATTTTAATAAATTATCATTAATGACTAATGGGTATAGAGATATGTATACTATTGGTTAAGAATTGTTTTTTTCAGAAAACCTACCGATTACATAATTATAAAAGTGGTCATTATCATTTCTGAATAATGTATTTTGAAACATAGCAATTGAGATCAACTTTGTAAAATTTAACACAATTGCCCCAATTCAAGATACACATACACATATACTTTTTATATATTACTATCTAATGTGTCAATTATTACTGTTTTTATCATTCTACAGCTTGTTAGATCGTTCCCTTAGTGGCAAAAAAAGGACCCTATGGCCACAGCCACTGCATTAAAACAACATTCTTGATCTATTTACGTAATGTATCGTTCAACCATTTTTTTTGAACCAGAAAAGTTAAAGAAAAAACGCAAGGAAAACAAATTTATACCCAATACATCGTATACTATTTAATTGCCTCATAAACAACTTACAACCATCTCTTGTTTTATTAATTGTAATTAATCAACTGTTATTTCCCTCTTTATCTTTCTCGGTATATCTCTCTGTACTATTTAAATCACGATGACTGTATCCTGATTTGATCTACGTATCGTTCCCCATTTCCTCCTATCGTTTATAGCACAGACTGGGCCTCTTCCTCAAATTATTTTTTTTATTTTTATTTTTTTTCAAATTTCAATCTGCTTATAAAAGACAAAGGACGATAACGAAACACGAATGACAAATTTCATTTTGGAATAGGGGAATTTAATATGAAGTTTCTTAGATTTGTGATACTTGAACTTGCCTGATTATACATTTTTGCTCTATCATCATTCAATTAATTCCTTTTTGAAACTTAAGTAAAATCCAATAGAAAAAAAATGGCTACAGAAAATACTGATTTCAAACAGTTCGAAGATGAACAAAACAGTGACGGCTACAAAGTCGGTGAGAAGAAGACTGTTGATGAGTATAAGAAATTAGATGCAGAAGATCCAGCTTTGGCTAAATGGAAGGAATCCCTTGGTTTAGGCTCTGATGTATTACCATTGGAGTTTCCCGGAGATAAGCGTAAAGTTGTTATTCAAAAGATTCAATTACTTGTTAATACTGAATCAAAGCCAATATCATTTGATTTGACTAACGAACAAACAATTAAAGAACTAGCATCTAAACGTTACAAGATCAAAGAAAACTCGATATATAAATTAAGAATTACATTCAAAGTACAGCACGAGATCATTACTGGTCTTAGATACGTCCAATACATTAAGAAAGCCGGTATTGCCGTAGACAAAATTGATGATCATTTGGGATCTTATGCTCCAAGCACCAAAACCAAACCATACTATGAGGTTGAACTGCCTGAGAGTGAAGCTCCAAGTGGGTTATTGGCAAGAGGTAAATATAGTGCTGTCTCCAAGTTTATTGATGATGATAAAACTACACATTTAACTTTGAACTGGGGTGTAGAGATTGTTAAGAAATAGTTATGCATACTTCCTCACTCTTTTGTTATCATTTCTTTAAATCTTCAATCATCGTTCCATTACTACAGTGCGTAGTTTTGGAGTTCATTTAATTGTTCTCTTATGTAGATTTTTGTATAGAACCTTTATAGAAAAAATAATGCAGAAGAAAGAGAAAAAAAATATCATTACTGAAAATGGTGTTAAGATGTAACACCAGCGTATATTACTAAAAATAGATTCGCCTAAGTATATATACTATTTCATAAGGGAGATATGTATTCAGAAACACAGACCCCTTTTAGCAATAGTTCAATTTTTTCCAAAAAACAAATGATTTTTATTTAAAGTATTAATAATATTAGTATTATGAGAATTTATAGATGCATATATGTGTACATATTGAAGACGCTATATCATTTTTAGTTCTTGATAGCGAACTTTCTTTGTGGGAACGCAATGTCCTTCTTTTTTTGCTTCTCAGTAACCTTAGAAGCTTCTGACTTAGTTAAAGCTCTTCTTAGAGCTCTTGTCTTCTTAGCTCTTAGATCCTTTGGTTGGTACTTCTTACCTTTGTATAGATCTCTGACAGCAGCTCTTTGTTGTTCATTAATGATGGTTAGAACACGAGCAATGTTCTTTCTAACAGTATTGATTCTTGGTAGGGATGGCTTAGATAGCTTAGCGACCTTTAATTCGGCTAATTCTTTCTTTAAGTCAATCAATTGGGACTCAAGTTGTTCCTTAGATTTAGTTCTCAATTCGTAACTCTTAACACCAGCCTATATATATTAGAGTGTCACCATGATTGAATTATCTTACAAGATTTCAAAAATGACAAAGAGAAGTTAGTAAAAAAATGAGCTAAAAATAAATTAATAAATATCAATTCCATTAATATTTTAAACATACCATTTTTATTTGTTTTTAATTATATTATTGTTATTAATTATTTAGTCTTGTTTAACAGATAAAAATAAAATATAAATGTTGAATTAGAAATGAATCATTTTAATTTCAATATTTGATTAATTGTTCTTAATTGTTTTGATTGTTTTGCAAATGTCAACTCCCTTTAGACTAACTAATGAAATTTCATCGCTCAACGGACTAATGCGTGGTTTAAGAAAACAAAAATTGACACTTGCGACAGCCGTGCCATAAGTAACATATGTGATGTACTGATGTAATAGCTCCCTCCGGTTTTTAAACTTGGGAGACCATAATTTTCATGAAATTCATGATTTTTGATTAGAAAAGCATTAGAGATCCCTACACCGCATACTAATGTTTGGAGATTGTATGGGTGTGGCAGTCACATAAAAAGAGGTAAATGGTTAATTACGTTAGTTGAACCACTTACATCTATTTTAATGAATGATCACATCTGATGACTACTTTTGAAAAATTCTGAAGAAGTTAACCTTTTTAGTCATTCCTCCTTTTCGTATCAATTTGTTGTACTTGGTCTATAATGAACTAATCTTAAAGTTTAAAATATAATCTCGAAGAAAACATAAAACTTCAACATGTTCCAACGTCCAGCTACTAAGAAGAAAAATACACACAATGATCTACAAATTTTTATAAACATTCTTTCCTTTAGCAATCTTGGTAAAATAATTATTTATACACGAGTACAAAGTTTTCTTCTCTTTTATACATGTACATATAATATATATATAACTTTATGCGTACCTAGATGTGTTTAGCACAGAATTCCTTTTCACTAGTCCAAAATTTGTCTTTTTACAATGTTAAAGTAGAACAGTTATTATCTTTTTTTGATTTTTATTTTAAAAAATTAGGGTCGTTAAAATGAATTCATGATTGGTTCTTTAGGTTGTTACTTAGCCATTCTAGACCTTCATATAAACCTTCACCAGATGTGGCACAAGTAGATTGAATGAACCATGGACGGTTTCTAATAGAATGTAGACCCAACTTTTCAGTAATTTCGGCAGCAGACATAGCTTCTGGCAAATCTTGTTTGTTAGCAAACACTAACCAAACAGCATTTCTTAGTTCATCTTCGTTTAACATTCTTTGCATAACTTCCCTTGCTTCACCAATACGAGATCTATCGTTGGAGTCAACAACAAAGATAACACCTTCAGTGTTTCTGTAATAATGTCTCCATAGAGATCTAATTCTATCTTGTCCACCAACATCCCAAACAGTGAAGGAAATGTTTTTGTATTGAACAGTTTCAACATTGAAACCAATAGTTGGGATAGTAGTAATAACTTCACCTAATTTCAGTTTGTATAAAACAGTGGTCTTACCAGCACCATCTAGACCTACCATAAGGATACGCATTTCCTTGTTACCGAACAAGTTGCTGAATAGTTTAGAAGCAAATAGACCCATTTTTTACGTTTGTTTCTTTCTGTTTTGTTTTCCGATTCTTTGTTGGATTCTTGTCAACTAATTTTATAAATTTATCTTATTTTCTTTTGAATCAAAAAGAAATACAATGCAAAAATATTATTGAGATAAGAAAAATCTATAGAGGATGGTGAATCAATATACCAATGAATGAACAACTTTCTTTATTATAATAATAAATAATAACTACTGCTAAAACAAAAAAACAATAATGGTTTTAAAAAAATGTCCTTTTTATCAAAATGCATTGGAAGCTATCTGTAAGACGTGTCTTATTTTTATCAGTATTAAAAAATTCAAAATTCTTTCTGTTGATCTGGAATTTTTTTTTCTTTCTTTCAAATTTGCCAAAAAAAAAAAGCCCGTGCAACGCGATTCATTCTGAATTCTACCTATAAAAATAGAATGATGGATGATCTTATGAGGAGTGACATCTAAAATAGAAGTATCAACATCAGATGGATAATTTAGACTAGCTCTGTGTAATAGGTACACTGAAAAGTCCTGGATTTTCTGGATTTTCTGGATTTGTAATAAGATAGAATATATATTAGTATAGAATTTATATATGATTATTATAAAAAAATATCATGTAAATCTTGTAATATTATCTATCTCAAATGCGAAATGCTTGTTCAAAAAATGACTATGAACAATGAACCTTGTAAAGAAGAATAGAAGTAATGCAAAAAAAAGTGTAGCTATTCATTCTGTTGGAAATTCCTGAGATTCTGCATGAGATGACAAGTCTGATCTTTGGGCTAGAAACTGACTCCAATCATTACTCGAAGTTCCTGCTGTGTTTGTATCAGTTCTTGGTAACTGCCTCACTTGATTAACAAACGATGAATATAATGGTGTGTCCGAATTTTCTGAAGGGTTATTGCTCAAACTTGTTCCTGCACTTGTATTAGATGAGCTATCTATCAAATTTGCCATATATATATTGAGTGCATCATTATTTGGAGGATCATTATCACTCTTGGATGATGAACCAATGTCACCAGCATTATAAACATCATAGTCATCATCATCATCATCATCATCATCTTCACTGGAATCAGTTAAAAATGAGGGTGGTCCTCTATTGTATGCATTGAGACCTAATCCATTTCCTAAGTCAACATAATTACTATGAAGGCCATTTACATCTATTTGTGCTGGTTTATTAATATCGGAATCCATAATGTTTGAAGGTCCTGCTTCTTTTAATACTACAACTGGATCATTCTCAACCGCCTGATCAGGGAATATATTATCTTCATCAAAAATAGTTCGTATTTCTTTTGTTCCAGAAATGGTTTGCATTGGAATAATTACACCCGTAGCGAAAACCTCACCATTTTGATTGGAATTTAATGCTTCAATGTCCTGTAATAGATTAGTAGTTAAATCCGGATTATATGTCAATGGTCTCTCTCTTATTTTCCTATTCCATTCAGATGAAGTAAAACATGTTGGAGATTTTCTGTAAAGTTCATCTATCTCTTCTAAAGTTAAACCTCTTGTTTCATAGACAGTGAAATAAACAACAAATATACCCAGAGCATTTAGGGAACCCCAAATAAAAAAAATCTTCGAGCTAGAACTGATAGAAGAACCATTTTTAGAATCACTTATATATGGAGTAATAAAAGCACAAATGAAATTGACTAACCAATTAACTGCAACACAAATGGCTGTACATTTAGATCTTACACCTAATGGATACAACTCTGCAGACACAACCCAAACAATACCACCCCATGTCGAAGAAAATGAGGCTACAAAAAGACAAATAAATGCAATTGCTATTTTCCCACTTTGGTCACCTTTCACTGTAATTCCAACTATAGCTACAATATAATTTGATATTGTCATTGCAATGGCACCATATAATAAAACTTTCCGTCTACCAAAATATTCAACGAAAAACATTCCAGGGACATTACAAACGACATTAACAGCATATGTTATAAATGAAACAATGTAACTATTTTTAACACCCGTATAACTGAAGAAATTCACCCCATAATAGAAAATAAAATTAATACCTGAAAATTGTTGCATAATTTGTATACCCATTCCAGTGATCATCCTAAGAACCTGCTTAGGTCTAACTTCACTAGATTTAAAACAGTCTAAAAATGTGGCTTTGCCAAAAGAAGCTTCATAATCGTATGTGGCTTTTATTTCAACCAACTCTTCTAACAATCTAGGATCCTCAACTGGTATACCTCTTAAAAATGCTAATGATTTGGCTGCTTTATTAATTTCATCTTTCATGACAAAATAACGTGGACTTTCAGGCAAAAAATACATACCTACAGCCAAAAAAGAAGACCAAATATATTGTAAACCAATTGGTATTCGGTATGATGATGCATCATTTCTTGATCTAGTACCTTGTCCTACAGCACTTGAGACTAATAGTCCGATAGTAATTGCAAACTGATACGTGGAAATAATAGCACCTCTTAAATTCTTTTGTGCCGCCTCAGCTTGATATAAAGGTACAACAGCAGATGTGATACCAATACTAAAACCTGATATTACTCTTCCAGCCACTAGTAAAGGTAAATGATTAGCCCCAACTTGAAAAGAATTACCAATGGAGAAAATAATAGATGTGCTGAAAATAATTGTAGGTCTTCTCCCATACTTATCTGATATCCATGGTGCTACTAAAGCACCGAAAAATGTACCCAGTGATAAGAACGATACCAATATGGCGGTCTGTGTGATAGTGAATTCCTCATGACTTGGAGCCAAATTTGATTTAACGAATTTCATATCTGTCAAAGAGTTTATTAAGCCTGTATCGTAACCATACATGAAACCACCAACAGCCACGAATATACCTACAAGGGAAGACATAACCGTAGATCGGAGTGGCAAAGGAGTCTCTAACTTGTTAATGTAGGAATCATTTGTATGGTCATCATAATTTTGTTCTTTATTATTATTTACATTGAGATTAGACGAATGCAATGAATATATTTCGTTACTAATATCGTACGATGCTATATCCGTATCATCATCATTAGTATCTTTCTTATCCTGTAGCGCATGATTCTGTTTTTGGTGTCTTTTTCGTAAGAAATTTGGGAGATATATTGATTGATTCTGAATAGGTTTGGGTCCATTTTTGGTCTTTAATACTGTCATTATAATAAATAGAAGGTAATTATTTCTTCTAAATGAAAAATAGAGATCGGAAACAGAAACTTTTGAAATGCAGTTCCTAAATGGTTGTTTCCTTAATGCAAAATAGTTTATGATCCTTTAAGGTTACTTAGTAAGTGAAATACAAATAAAGAAAATTGATAGATTAAAATAATAATATTATTAAGCAAATGTATCTACCATTCATTACTCTTTGATAACAATATTAATAGGAGTAATCTAAAAAGGACAAAATGATAATCGGAAAGGTAAATAACTAGTTTTCAGAACTCGAATCCTCTAATATATTTATTTTATCGATCTTTAATTTTATTTAATTGTAGAATTTCTTTAGTTACTTAACAAAGCTTTTGGGAAATAAAATGAGATTAACAATAGTGAAATTAAATTCTATTAATGCCTGTCAAATCAAAAAAAAAAGCAAATCAGTATCAGTAGTAGCGAATAGTTTATCCAATAGATTGTCTAGTGACTTATCAGTCATGTATAATCCACAAAACACTACTCTTAACAAAGATTTTCTACAGTCGATTAGAAGGCTTCTCCATATGAATTGAAAAAGACTTACAAAGTAGAGAGAAAGTAAAATTTAGATTTATTATAAAATAAAATGTATAAAATAGAAGAAGAATAATTTACATCAAATAAATAATAGATTAAAATTTAACATCTTCGGCGGAGATCACTTCCCCGTTGAATAGCATTAAATAATAGAGATATAAGAATAATATACTGATTATGGAATGACATGACATGGTATGGCAGAAGAAAGAAAAGTCTTACCTCATCAGTTCCTCGGAACATTTTTTTTTGTCTGTAAATTTTTCGCCTCATCGCGAATTTCCAAGAAATTTTAAAAACAATTAAAAATGCGAATAATAAATTCCGTGTGTGACTTTCTTCGGGAGATACCGACATCCATTCAAGACCTCTAAAACAACTACACATGTGGAGAACACTAATAATTATTAATAAGACCCCGTTAACTAGTATAACCGAATGTTCACGTCCATATTCAGGAACAAGTATTAAATATACCGATATATATATATTATACCGTATATCAATTCCTACGACTGCTTTTTTTTGTGTTTTTGTTCTTGTAGTTATCTAAGATGTTAAGATAATAGAACAGTAATTCTATTGTTTATGTACCTCAATGGGGAGGTGGAAAAGAACGCATCGGGGAGAGCAATACAATATACAGATGTCAATCAGTTTTTCATTATTTTCACTGATATTATCTACTATTATGATACCACGTTATATAAAAATATGTATATACAGAGAGAGAGAGAGAGAGAGAGAGAGAGGATGTCTGATGTCGACTATTCCGTGCGGTTGTTAATAATAAAAATAGTAATAGTAATAGTATTCAACTATTATAGACAATAGAGCCAATTGAAACAGAGCAACAACACATGTTTGATTGAAATTTCCTTACTTCTACTTCATTTTTCTACCGGACAATTTTTATCTCTAAAGGTCTTTTAGTGTTGGATCGAAGAGGATAATGAATGTGGAAAAAAAGAGCGAAGACTTTGACATGTGCGGGGTTTTTATAATTATTTTAATACGTACATCCTCACTAATATGTTCAGAAACTGTAATTCTTACTGTTTTGGAATAGTAATTTTTTATGAGTTAGTTACAAACATCAACTGTTGGTTTTATTTTCCTTTTCTTATTTATTTATTATCGATTTTCTTGACAAAAATATCGCTACTTGTCAAACAGGTGACAGCCCCAATTTTCTACGGGTTCATGCAAGATTGTGGGAACAGGGAATAATATCGATGTGGATATTATTATTAATGTAGGGACCGGTGCTAACAATAACAAGAAGAAGAAATAATTTCTCTGGTCTGATCTTGTCAAGTTAAAGTAGTAAGTTTTTTTTGTAATTACATATATTTTATTCCACAACTGAGACACGTACTTATCGTTCGTTTTATTTTCCAAGAACAAAATTTTTGTCAATAACAATCACTTTATTTGCCGTTATTATGTGGAGCTCTAACTTCAAGATAACTCAGCAGATAAAGATCTTCCAATCTTGATTTGGCTAACTTTTTCTTACAAAATAAAAATGATTTTACTAAAACTTTTCGAATTTCTACCAAACAATAATAGCACTTACTTAAAAAAAAATTTTGTTTGTTAAATACCCGATTGAAGCGTGTAAGTTGGTGTTATATGATTCATTAATACTTATCGTTGCTCATTAAAACATGCCACTAGGTTCTTTAGAATTCCTTGATCACATGTTATTTGTTCGAGTGAAATAGAGCACCTTAATTATTTTTTTTTACTACCGTGATCAATGGACCCTATTTTATTACGCGTAACGTCAGGAGAAAAAAAATATAAATTAAGATCAAAGTGACATTTTTTTGATCTACTTAGATATGCTATGAATTTAATTTGGATACAATATTGCTAACATCTTATAAAGTAATTTAAAATATACTTTCACAATTCAACACAGTTCTTCACAACAAACAGCAACACATTAATTTACAAGAGTTATGCTCAATTCAAGAACAAACCAACATCATAAATCCAAGAAACATGGGAAACATTCAAAAAGTGGTAGAGCGAAGTCTTTGAAATCCTTACGTGGTGCATTATTAAACCTATTGAATAAAGAGAAATCACCAAACAATACTCAAGAATTTAGCAAGAGGAGTCATCCACACTCGAAATCTAATCATCATAGTACTAAAGCTAACAATCCTAATGACATAATATATATACGATCCAAGGAAAATGTTTTAATACCGAAACTGACAGATGATGAAGTAATGGAACGACATAAGATAGCAGATGAAAATATGAAAAACGTTTGGACTAATATAATAGCAAAATATGAAAATGCTGATGATACTAAAGGAGATCTGATAAATTTGAATACTGGAGAAATCATTGAAGATAATGGTCATGTCAGAGAATTATCTACATTGAAACCATCTGACCAGACGTCAACCTCATACAAAACTACAATTGGAGATATATTACTAGATGAAGAAATAGATGACACCACTAATGATAATATTCAAGATACAAAAAAGATAGATAGTGAAAAGTTAGCAGATTCCGAAAACGATGAAGGAAATTCTCTTTGGGCAGAAACTGAGTCAGACAATGATTTTGAGGTTTCATCTTCAAGCCAGGATGATGAAAATGATGACGATGATATCGAATCATCATAGTGAAAATTCTTTTACCGAATTTTTTTTGACCTATGAGGAATTCCAGTGGACGTATGTAAATATTATATATATGCTTTTATATGTGAAGAGGTGTTCCTAAGTTTAAAAGCTCAAACGTTACCCGGAAATATAGTCACTATATACGACTACGGAATAGTCAATTTTTCAAAAATTTTCTGTCTTTCGGTGGCGACGAAGGAGTAAACAACGAAGCAAAAAGTGAAAAAAAAAGTGATAAATTAAGTAAGGTAGTAAACCTTCAACATAACTTCCATACAAAGGAAAACAAGCACCCTATAGCCTAGTCTAATAGATATCCACCTTTGATTCGTTTCAAATTAATATATCTTTTTAGTACTAAGTGGTATACCTTTGGTTTTTTACCTATTTCTTTCTCTTTATTTCATTTGTTAACTCGATACTTTTTTTCCAAGAGGTACGTTATTCCAATTGATATACAAGAAACATAAGACGAAACGTAAAGGTTAGTTGGAAAATATATTCTAATTCTTCGTTCAATTGAATACCCCCATTTAATTTCACCCTATATTATAGATATAAAGATTTACGAAAGGGAAAAGTATTTTGCAATTTGAAAATTCTAAGAAGTAATATTTTTTCTCGTGTAATATAACTTAACTATCTAAATAGACTGGAGAGCCATTTTAGAAGTACTGTTTATATTCCCAATACTACGTAATCCAAATCATCCTAATATATCATTTATTAAGGAACCCTTATTTTGGACAATTTAAAAGGTAATAAGTTGTTCCCTGTATCATTCACAAGGAAACTTATTGTACAAACAAGCATTTTCATTTTTTTTTAAAATCTAATAAAAATCATAAAATATAAAAAAAGATCCATTTTAAAAACATATTTGTAATAATAATAAAAATAATAATAACGATATCAAGAAACATAATTAATCATGGTTGGTCAACAATATTCAAGTGCACCACTACGTACCATTAAGGAAGTCCAGTTTGGTCTGTTTTCTCCTGAGGAAGTTCGTGCTATTAGTGTTGCCAAAATTAAATTCCCAGAGACAATGGATGAAACACAAACTAGAGCAAAAATTGGTGGTTTGAATGATCCAAGACTAGGTTCCATTGATCGTAATCTTAAGTGTCAAACTTGTCAAGAAGGTATGAACGAATGTCCAGGTCACTTTGGCCATATCGATTTAGCAAAGCCTGTCTTCCATGTTGGTTTCATTACCAAGATTAAGAAAGTTTGTGAATGTGTCTGTATGCATTGTGGTAAGCTATTACTAGATGAACACAATGAACAGATGCGTCAGGCTTTAAGTATAAAGGATTCAAAGAAGAGATTCAATGCCATTTGGAGTATATCAAAGACCAAAATGGTCTGCGAGACTGATGTTCCATCTGATGATGATCCAACAAAGCTAGTTCCAAGAGGTGGTTGTGGTAATATTCAACCAACTGTCCGTAAAGATGGTTTAAAGCTTGTTGGTAGTTGGAAGAAGGAAAAATCTGCTAATGACAATGATGAACCTGAACAAAGAGTGTTAAGTGTCGAAGAAATTCTAAATATATTTAAGCACATTTCTCCAGAAGATTCAACCAAAATGGGTTTTAACGAAGAATTTTCACGTCCGGAATGGATGATGTTAACTGTTTTACCTGTCCCACCACCACCTGTTCGTCCATCTATTTCTTTTAACGAATCTCAAAGAGGTGAGGATGATTTAACTTTCAAACTTGCAGATATTCTAAAGGCAAACATCAGTTTAGAAACCTTAGAACACAATGGTGCACCACATCATGCTATTGAAGAAGCTGAAAGTTTACTTCAATTCCACGTCGCAACATACATGGATAATGATATTGCAGGTCAACCGCAAGCACTTCAAAAATCTGGACGTCCAGTTAAATCTATCCGTGCTCGTTTAAAGGGTAAGGAAGGTCGTATCAGAGGTAATTTAATGGGTAAGCGTGTTGACTTCTCTGCGAGAACTGTTATTTCTGGTGATCCAAACTTAGAACTGGATCAAGTTGGTGTTCCAAGATCGATTGCAAAGACTCTGACATATCCTGAAGTAGTCACCCCATATAACATCGATTATCTAACCAAACTAGTACGCAACGGTCCAAATGAACATCCAGGTGCGAAATATGTTATCCGTGATAATGGTGACCGTATCGATTTGAGATACAGTAAAAGGGCTGGTGATATTCAGTTACAGTACGGGTGGAAAGTTGAACGTCACATTGTCGACAATGATCCAGTTCTTTTCAATCGTCAACCATCTTTACACAAAATGTCTATGATGTCACACAAGGTCAAGGTCGTTCCTTATTCTACATTTAGATTAAATTTGTCAGTTACTTCTCCATATAATGCAGATTTTGATGGTGACGAAATGAATTTACACGTTCCACAATCCGAGGAAACAAGGGCCGAATTATCACAACTATGTGCCGTTCCATTACAAATTGTTTCTCCACAATCAAATAAGCCATGTATGGGTATTGTGCAAGATACCCTGTGTGGTATCCGTATCTTAACTTTAAAAGACACCTTCCTTGAATTTGATCACGTATTGAATATGTTATACTGGGTTCCAGACTGGGATGGTGTTATCCCACCTCCTGCGATTGTCAAACCTAAACCACTGTGGACTGGTAAGCAAATTTTATCCGCTGCCATTCCAAAGGGTATTCACTTACAACGTTTCGATGAAGGTACAACATTACTTTCTCCAAAGGACAATGGTATGCTGATTATTGATGGTCAAATTATTTACGGTGTTGTTGACAAAAAAACTGTCGGTTCATCGAATGGTGGTTTAATCCACGTTGTTACCAGAGAAAAGGGTCCAACTATTTGTGCAAGATTATTTGGTAATATTCAAAAAATCGTCAATTTCTGGCTATTACACAACGGTTTCTCGACCGGTATTGGTGATACAATTGCCGATGGTGAAACTATCAAAGAAATTACTGAAACAATTGCCGAAGCTAAAAGAAAGGTTGAGGAAGTTACAAAGGAAGCTCAAGCTAACTTGTTAACTGCTAAGCATGGTATGACTATTAGAGAATCGTTTGAAGATAACGTTGTGCGTTATTTAAATGAAGCAAGAGACAGAGCTGGTCGTCTTGCTGAAGTCAATCTAAATGACTTAAACTTCGTCAAACAAATGGTTGTGTCCGGTTCTAAGGGTTCTTTCATTAACATTGCGCAAATGTCAGCTTGTGTAGGGCAACAATCTGTTGAAGGTAAACGTATTGGTTTTGGTTTCGTTGACAGAACACTTCCACATTTTTCAAAGGATGATTACTCTCCCGAATCTAAAGGTTTTGTTGAAAACTCATATTTAAGAGGGTTAACTCCACAGGAATTCTTCTTCCACGCCATGGGTGGTCGTGAGGGTTTAATTGATACCGCCGTTAAAACTGCCGAAACTGGTTATATCCAACGTCGTTTAGTCAAAGCTCTTGAAGATATTATGGTTCACTATGATAGTACAACAAGAAACTCTTTGGGTAACGTTATTCAATTTGTTTATGGTGAAGATGGTATTGATGCATCTCACATTGAAAAACAATCTATAGATACTATCGGTGGTTCTGATGCAGCTTTTGAAAAGAGATACAGAATTGATTTATTGAATTCTGAGAACGCCTTGGATGCTTCGTTATTAGAGTCTGGTTCTGAAATTGCAGGTGATCTAAAACTACAAACATTACTAGATGAAGAATACAAACAGCTAGTTGAAGATAGGGCATACCTAAGAACAGTCTTTATTGATGGTGAATCGAATTGGCCGTTACCTGTAAATATTAGACGTATTATTCAAAATGCACAACAGACTTTCAGAATTGATCATTCAAAACCATCTGATCTAACAATCAGCGAAATTATCAACAAGGTCAAGGAGTTGCAAACAAAATTGCTTGTTTTACGTGGTACTAATGATTTGATTAAAAATGCTCAGAAAGATGCTATCACTTTATTCTGCTGTTTAGTTCGTTCACGTTTGGCTACCCGTAGAGTCCTTCAAGAATACAAGTTAACTGATGAGGCTTTCCAATGGGTCATTAACAATATTGAAGCACAGTTCTTGCGTTCTGTTGTTCATCCTGGTGAAATGGTTGGTGTTTTAGCTGCCCAATCTATCGGTGAACCAGCTACACAAATGACTTTAAATACCTTCCACTTTGCAGGTGTGGCCTCCAAGAAAGTTACATCCGGTGTTCCTCGTTTAAAGGAAATTTTGAATGTTGCCAAGAATATGAAGACACCTTCTTTGACTGTTTATCTAGACAAAGAACATGCTGCTGACCAAGAAAAGGCTAAGTTTATTAGATCTGCTATTGAGCATACTACTTTAAAGAATGTCACTGTTGCATCTGAAATTTACTATGATCCTGATCCACGTACTACTGTTATCGAGGATGATGAAGAAATTATTCAGCTTCATTTCTCTTTAATGGATGAAGAAACAGAAGCATCCCTGGACCAACAATCACCTTGGCTATTGCGTTTGGAATTGGATCGTGCAGCTATGAACGATAAAGATTTAACAATGGCTCAAGTCGGTGAGAGAATCAAAGAAACATTTAGAAACGATTTGTTCGTTATATGGTCTGAAGATAATGCTGAAAAATTGATCATACGTTGTCGTGTTGTTCGTCCAAAATCGTTGGATGCCGAAACTGAAGCTGAAGAAGACCATATGCTAAAGAAAATTGAAAACACCATGTTACAAAATATTACTCTTCGTGGTGTTGAAAATATTGAGCGTGTTGTTATGATGAAATACGATCGTAAAATGCCAAGTGAAACAGGGGAATACCAAAAGGTTCCGGAATGGGTCTTGGAAACAGATGGTGTCAACTTATCTGAAGTTATGACTGTTCCTGGTATCGATGCTACAAGAATTTACACAAATTCCTTCATTGATATAATGGAAGTCCTTGGTATCGAAGCCGGTCGTGCAGCCTTATATAGAGAAGTTTACAATGTTATCGCTTCTGATGGTTCTTACGTTAACTACCGTCACATGGCTCTATTGGTCGACGTAATGACTACCCAAGGTGGCCTAACATCTATTACTCGTCACGGTTTCAACAGAACAAACACTGGTGCATTGATGAGATGTTCTTTCGAAGAAACTGTCGAAATCTTATTTGAGGCTGGTGCATCTGCCGAACTTGATGATTGTCGTGGTGTTTCTGAGAATGTGTTGTTAGGTCAAATGGCTCCTATCGGTACAGGTGCTTTCGATGTCATGATTGATGAAGAATCTTTAGTTAAATACATGCCAGAGCAGAAGGCCAGTGAAATAGAAGCCGGCGAAGAAGGTGGTGCTACCCCATATGCCAATGGTAGCGGTTTGGCTAACGCCGAAATTGATGTTAAGGATGAATTAATGTTTTCTCCATTGGTCGATGCAGGTTCATCCGATGCGATGGCAGGCGGATTCACAGCCTATGGTGGTGCTGATTATGGTAATGCTACATCTCCATTCAGCGCATATGGTAATACTCCTACTTCTCCTGGTTTTGGTGGTGTTTCCTCTCCTGGATTTTCACCAACCTCACCAGGTTACTCACCAACGTCTCCATCATACTCTCCTACGTCACCATCTTATTCACCAACTTCTCCTTCCTACTCTCCAACATCACCATCTTATTCTCCAACTTCTCCTTCATACTCTCCAACATCACCATCTTATTCTCCAACTTCTCCTTCATACTCACCAACTTCCCCAAGTTACAGTCCTACATCTCCATCGTACTCACCAACTTCTCCAAGTTACAGTCCGACATCACCATCATACTCTCCTACGTCACCATCTTATTCACCAACCTCTCCTTCTTACTCACCAACTTCACCAAGTTACAGTCCAACCTCTCCTTCATATTCACCAACTTCTCCAAGCTATAGCCCAACTTCTCCTTCATATTCACCAACTTCTCCAAGCTATAGCCCAACTTCTCCAAGTTACAGTCCAAATAATGGTTCATATTCACCAGGTTCTCCAAGTTATAGTCAACAATCTTCAACCTACTCTCCAAAGGATGAGGATGACGAGAAAAAGGATATTAAGAAAGAAGAAGGAAATTAGGAAGTCGGATATCACAATTGCATTAAAAAATTCTAATTTCAATTACAAAAATTGTATACCTTTTCTATACATCTTGTACCATAGGAGTTTCATAACAAATAAAGTATTAAAGTACTCTAAATAAATCAATTAATAAACAAACAAATAAATAAATCAAAAAAATAATAACATTAATAATAATATCATCTTTACTATTTGTCCAAAGCTTATACATAAAAAATTAAATATATAGATGTTCGTATTAATATTCATTAAAACTACCAGCAAGGTCAACATGACGTGGGTATGTAAGTGCAATATATATATGTATATATACAACCTACGGTTGCTTTATTAAGCTTTTTTGGCAATCAGACCTTTGAAAATATCGAATGTGTTACCATCTGGTTGTAAATGGAATACGGAACCGGTAAAACTATAATCACTACCTGGTGCAAGTTCCCTGGCAATTAATAACCCATAATCCTCAGTAATTCCCGTTATCATCGCTCTTGAATTTCCATGATCTGATAATGTGACAATTTGATTTGAGTGCAACCAGTATCGATAATATTCAGGAAGTATATAATTTATACCGCGATTAACAAAGGTCTTCATAATGTCTTCCAAATTATTCATGTAATCTGCCAACAATTTCTCTTTTTCTATATGAGGTAATACAGAAGAGTTTTGCTTGTTTCTCTCCTCATTAATAATATCAACCCATCTATCTAGAGATGTCGTTGGTCCGGCACTACTGATATTTAATCCACAACCCAAAAGAAGCGTGTACTTATCACCAAAAATGTGAGTATTAACTAGTAAACCAGCTACCTTAACATAAGCTGGCTCTATATCAGTCAATGGAACCAATTTATGATCAAATTTTTTACCAAATAATTGAAGCTCTTTTGAATAATAGTAATCTGGATTCATTATATATAAATCATTAGGCCATTTGATCCTAACAGGTAAATCTTCGAATCCTGGTCCGTGGCTGGTAATAGCTTTGCAATATGCCAACATAGCTAAATATTGAACAAAAGATATCGATATATTTTGACGGGTCACAGGAGAAATAATTGGCAGGGATATAACCGCAGTTGAAGCACATACCCCCTTTGGATTAACCCATGAATTACCACCTCTACCCCTACCAGCTAATTGAACATCTCCAACATGAAGAATACGATTCTCTGGAAGCGAATCCAAAAGAGTTCTATTGATATTCAGTAATGTACTTGTTGAAGTAACCACTTCACCATACATCAAAATAGAACCTACAGTATTACTCTCTTTAAGAGTCATAAAATATTTTTGAAAATTGAAACCTGGTGCAACACTACTTAATAATGAGAACTCCTCCTCATTTGGGATAACAATTGTCTTTAAAGATTTTTCTGGATCGTTTTTATTAAGATGTGAAGATGCATCATCAAATGAATCACGTATACCTTTAAATAATTCGAATGAGTCTACTTCAGTTGAAAATTCTAAATGGTTACCATTAACAACGACATCATCGACATTTTTAACTATTCTATCTTCAAAATTGTCAGATTTTACGGTATTATTATATGGACTATTGACCATCAAAAGTGGTGTTAATGATGGAACGTGGTAAGACGCATAATTTGATCTTGTTTTCAAACCCAGTTTTGATAAAATATAATGCATAAATTCTACTCTTTTAGAGTCATCCTTTTTTAATTTGTCTAACAAATGAGTAGGAAAATCATTATCTTCTTCTCCCTTTTCTAACAACTTTGGAATAAATTCTGGATGAGGACCTGTCAAAAGTGCTTTACCTTTCCCTAAAGAACATAAAACCACAGCTGCAGGTCTAGTATTATCTTTATTTATATCTGAAAATGGCACATCGACATCATCGACATAGTGAGCTAGTACTTCAACGTTATTACATGAGTCAGCATCTACAAATACAGAACCACCATTATAGTAACAACTAAATTCAGCACCATTATTGACTAATAATTTTGAAGCCCTTGCACCAACGTCACTCTTATATTTAAATCCGTCAAAAGCTGGACCCCTAGCAGTACCTGGGAATAATTGCAAATCTCTATTCCCTGTGACTTCCATCAAGGGATCACCTTGGCAAAATTCTACTCTACTTGAACCAAAGTAACCACCAGCACAAAACCCAATATATTTCCCACCTTTCTTAGAGATGAAATCCTTAATTGTCGGAATAACAGGTCCACATTCTTTAAGGTAAGGTAGATCTGCCCCACCAGGAAAAACCAAAGCCGATGTCTTAGTTTGCCACGGTTCTTGTAGTAATACCTTCGAGGAAACAGTACTAACTGCATAATGTGGTTCTAACAGATAACGAAGAGTATCAACAGCATGTCTGACAGAACCTGGTGTGGTACCAGGTCCATTATACACTAAAACATTCATTATTTTTTTGAGAAACGGTGGATAATAATAATAATATATGAATAATTCTTGTGATTTTCTGGTAACGAAAACTTTCTATTTACAGGGAGAAATTACTATCCGATCTTGATTCCTTAGCTTTTTTTTTGAAATATCAACACCTTTATATACTTTAGGTTTAGCAAAACACACAATAATGACAGATCGTTAGATTATTCGTCAGTTTCCCAGTGATTCAGTGTATAAATCGAGCTGTTAATATTAATAATACCAAACTATAAACGTTCCATGTGAATTCATGACTTCAACTTTAAATAACACAGTTTCTGTCAATATCATCAATCGATGGATGACATTGCTTGGATCTTAATCTTATTTCAGATATTATATGTATTATGCAAACATTAATTATTATCATCGCGCGGCATGGAATCATATGATGATGATTCCATTCATAAGTATATATCTATCTACAGACATAGATCAATAAATATGTAGATGGAATAGAGTAAGAACTGTTTTGTTAGATTTTATACATTTTTTTAGTCTTTGAATGGCTTCTTTAAAGGGTCTAATATATATATACATATACATATAAATACAAATTAAACATTACTAAAAGAAATAATATACATCAGTGTATCCCAAAAAATGTTTGTAATATTGTTTTAACGACTAAATGTAATGTCGTCAATACGTAGAATGGATTTAACACATTCAGATGCTAAAGTGATGGCACTTGTACTAACCAGTACAGGTTGTAAAATATGTTCTTCATATGTGTTTGTAGTACCCGATCTTCTCACAGAGATACCATCGTTTATTTCACCGTTTTCATGTTTTGTACGTAATTCAGTGACAACTTTAATACTATTTAGACCAGCATTTTCTGCAAGTGTAGTTGGAATAACTTCTAAAGCTTCTGCAAATTCGGTCCAAACAAAGGATTCAACACCTTCCAACTCACGTGCTTCTCTAGTCAATCTACGAGCAATCTCAATCTCTGGAGCACCACCACCTCCAATCAAACCTTTCTCCTTGAATAAACAACGAACAACACAAAGAGCATCATGCAATGAACGCTCAGTTTCATCTAAGATCATATTGTTTGCACCACGGACAATAACAGAAATAGTTGGTTTAGCTTCAGGGTTTTTGATACCAGTGATCTTAACAATTTTAGAACCATCACTATCAATTTCTTCAACTAAATCAGCAGAACCTAATCTATCTTCAGTGAACAATTCAACATCAGAGATAGGTTTACAACCAAGACTCTTAGATATAAATTCAACTTCTTCTCTTTCAATATCCTTTACGACAAGGATACCTAATTTTGCTAAGAAATGTAAAGCTAATTCATTAACTGCATCTCTCAAAATAGACTTCTGTATTAATAATACATTACACTTAGCTTTCTTAATTTTCTTACAAATATTTAAAAGGTAAGCTCTTTCTTCTTTTAAAATTTTATCCATTTGTCTATAGTCATTAACTACAATATTATTTTCTGTATCAGGTTTTGGTGGAGATATTTGAAATTGAATTAACCCTATCTTTGCCTTTTCTTTTCTACTTGGACCACCTGCAGATTTAATAGCAGTTTGTGTTAACACAACACCATCAACCATTTCTGTATCCTCAATAGTACCACCAACTTTCTTAATTAAACGAATATCTGATAAATCAACATTTGTAGAATCTTCATTTGCTACTTTTAATACAGCATCAACAGTTAAAGGTGCTAAAAATGAAGAATATTGAGATACAATCTTAGAACTTAAAGATGTTGTAGTAGCACGAATCAAATCTTCTCTATCATTTAAAGAAATTTTATGACACATCTCTAATAAAATTTCAACAGATCTTTTTGCTGCTCTTTGAAAGGATTCCGCAATAATTGTTGGATGAATCCCTTTGTTTAATAATCTATCAGCGGCACCTAATAAAGCACCTGTTAAAATAACTACGGAAGTAGTACCATCACCTGCTTCTGCATCTTGAGCAGCAGAGACTTCTACTAACATTTTAGCTACAGGATGAAGGATAGCCATCTGTCTCAAGATAGTGTGACCATCATTGGAAATAATAACTTCACCACGAGATGTCTTGATCATCTTATCCATCCCTTTAGGACCCAATGAGGTACGAATAGCATCAGCCACAGCACGAGCAGCGATTATATTAGCCCTACGAACCTCTTGTGGTTTCTCCTTATTCTTAAACGTGGCGTTCGATGGTCTAGCAGCAGCTACTTGTGACATTATTACAATATAAAATTTGAAATTCTTAAAATGTAACGATTAACTAACGTATCGCTTCACTTCCTTCACTTATCAGCGTTACTTCAATTCTTCTAGCCTTTCCCCGAAGAACAATAATTAACTTTAAAATGCTTAATTAAAACCAAACTTATAGTAGTTCTGGTCCTGGTAATAAACGATGATGACGATGCTTTTGCCATATGTGTGTGTGTGTGTTGCCACTCTCTCTTTCTTTCAGTTTCAATTCCAAACCTCGCCATAATAATGAAAACAAGAAGAAGAGAATCGCGCTGTGGAAAACTTTTTTTTTTCAGTTAGCACTAACAGTGTTTGCTGTGCCGTGTATTGTGATATGGGAATATGCGATTAACCAATTTGATAAGATTAGCGATTACTCATCCTATGTATGATTCATGGCCAGTTCTTTTGATGGAATTGGCAACTATTTAAATAAACCATATACTCGATAGATCAGTTAAATGATGTGAGGACATTTTCTGTGTTGGTTGGATCAATTGATTAAAAAGAAAGTATAGAAAAGTTTATCAAACTAAGTTCTGCGTTAGAAATAAAAAGAAAATAATAAGAATATGGCTAGTGAAAGTGTTCCAAGTGTTGTAGTAGTAGGTGCAGGTGGTGTGGGTGTCATATGTGCTTTGTCCTTATGTACTAAAGGTAAGAGTGAAGTCTCGTTAGTTGTTAGATCTGATTACAACCATGTCCAACAAAAAGGTTATCAGATTGATTCATGTGATTATGGGAAATTAGATTCGTGGAGACCTCATCATATCTTCAAGACTGCAGAAGATGCTGCATCAGAAGGTAAATTCTTTGATTACATTATTGTTACTACCAAGAATATTCCAGATGGACCTGTTCATTCTAAAGTTGAGAATATTGTAAAACCTTTGCTTTTGAATAATCATTCCGTCGATGCAACTCGTCAATCTAATATCTTATTGATTCAAAATGGTATAGATATCGAAAAATCTATACTAGAGACGTTTGATCAAAAAGAATACAACTATACAATCTTATCTGGTATAGAGATAGTCGGATCTACTAAAATTGGTACTGGTACAATTCATCAAATTGGTACTGAAAAGATTTTTGTAGGTGCATTTCAACCAGATGATAGTAGAGCTAAGGAAGCTGCGAAACAATTTGTTGATATATACTTAAATGAAGGTCAAAATGCCGCAGAGTTTGATCCAAGAGTACGTCACTCAAGATGGAATAAACTAATATATAATGCCGCAATAAATACTACAACAGCATTAATTGGCTTAGATGTTCCTCGTGCGTTAGAATTTGGTGTAGATGGTAAAAGTACTGAATTTGAAATCTTTAGACCAGCAATGAAGGAAATCATAAAGATAGCAGCTAGTGAAGGTATCATCTTGGATGAAGCATCTATTGATATCTTCACTAATATTAGTAGGAATCTTATGTTTAAACCTTCCATGTGCGTTGACCGTGAGAAGGGTCAATTGATGGAACTTGAAGTGATTTTAGGTAATCCAATTAGTATTGCCAAGAAAAATGGTGTCGAGACTCCAATCTTGTCAAATTTATATTTCTTATTAGTTATGCTTCAAGGGAAACTGAAAGAGGCTAATGGATTAATTAAATTTGATGAAGAGACATGCAGAATTGAAAAATAATTTTTCAACTTTGGACATTGTGATATGCTGAAAGCGATAGAATTATTCTCAATACTTTAGAATGTATATCAGTTTATTTTAGATTCTATTATATCAAGAAAAGTGTAATGTCATACTGTTTTTATTCTTTGCTTTTTTCATTTTTTAATTCTTGTAAGTAAAATTAATTAAAATAACTACAATAACGATATCATTATTCTTTACTGCACCAATTCGCATATACATATTCCTGAATGGATCCTTCTTTTTTATTAAATTGAAAAACTAAGATGATTGCTTGAAACATCAAAAAAACACTTTTAAGGTATTCGTGATTTAATTCATGCCGATCCATCGGCTTATAAAATCATAATCTTTTAGATCGGATACGTTTATCTTAATAAATATGTTATTAAATGATACACCTATATACAATTCTCATAATATCCAATCCTACTAGCGTCTATTAAATTAATCAGGACTTCTTATACCGTTTACCTATCAACATCAATTTATGACAAGTATTCAAGTTCTTAGGTAAATGGGTAAAGAAGAGGCATGAAGATTTACACCAAGTTTCATCTGCACAAGAAGGGTGCGTTAACTACATCAATACACCCCCGGAGATCATGTATTCTAATAGCTTTGAAGAACGGTGTCATTGAATTGTGGGATTACAGAATGAGAGTGCTGCTTCAAACATTTGATGATCATAATGGCCCCGTAAGAGGTATAGATTTCCATCCAACAAAGGAATTGTTTGTATCTTCAGGTGATGATTCAACCATCAAAGTTTGGTCCTTGAACGATTCCAAACCTCTGTATACATTAAGGGGGCATTTAGATACAGTTAGAACCGTATTCTTTCACCGAACGGAACCTTGGCTCATCTCAGCTTCGGATGACCAAAGTATACGGATATGGAATTGGCAAAATAGACAAGAAATCGCATGCTTACTTGGTCATTCAGATTACGTTATGTGTGCTAACTTTCATCCCCAGGAATTCCTTGTAGTATCTGCCTCATTGGACAAAACTGCATGCGTATGGGATATTTCGAAATTGCAAAAGCAACGATTCAATCCTTTATTCAAAAATGATCAAGAACATTTTACTTTACCTATTAAAACTTTAATGAAAGAGAACATATTTAGTGATTTTCCTCCAAAATTTATAATGATCGAACATACGAAAGGCGTTAATTGGGCAAGTTTTCATCCTCAACAAAATCTAATTGCCACATGTGGTGAGGATAATGAGGTTTTAACTTGGGAATACACTGGTACAAAAATAACACTAAAAAATAGGTATTTAGGTCATACTGGACCAGTCACCGCAGTCGTGTTTCACCCTATAGAGAACTATATTATATCAACTAGTAAAGATAGGTCATTTTTAGTCTTTAGTTTAACAACACACAATGTCATTAAGAAATATGGAAAGAATAATAAAAGATTCTGGCACCTTTCAACGCTTTTAAATCGTAACATATTAAGTTCAACAAATGATTCTGGGATAGTAATTTTTAAAATTAACAAAGACAGACAAAGTTTCTCTGTCGACCAAGGAAAGATTCTGCTAGTAAATCAATCAAAACAGGTTCAATTTTGGACCTCTCAATATGGTATGTCAATACCATATACTTCACTAAAATCCTTATGTGAAGAAGGATCATTATTTAGGTGTATATCATACAATGCTATACATCATGCACTTTTAGTTAATAATAGTAGTAATTCGTACTTCAAGATAAAGTTACATGATACTGTAAGAGGTGTAAGCGGACCAAATATATCTATTTCAGGGACTGGTACGATTGCAAAATTTCTTAGTAATAATGATTATTTTATTTATAACGACAGTGACAATCAAATAAACTATTACTCCCTGGAAGACAAACTACTCACTACTGTTAAGTTGAATGAAAACGACATTATTAAGAACATCTTTACCTTTAACCAGGATCTATTTTTACTCTATGATTCAAAAGTCCATCTCTATGATTTGAAATCCAAGCGAATAAGAAAAAAAGTTCATTTTGAGATTCCAAAAGAAATAGTATTATCGAAGGATGAAAAGTATGTTGCCATTCGAAACCAATACAATATTTCCATCTTTGATTTGAATCTTGAATTAATTTCATCTGCGACAATAAATACCAAGATAAAAAGTTTTGCATGGAATGACGATAACATATTAATATTTTCAACAGCGACGAACTTAAGGTATATGTTACTGAATGCGGAAACTGGTATAATCAAAGGCCTTCGTGATACAGTTTATATCATTCAAGTTGTTAATAATGTTATTTTTTACGTGGATAAAACATCATTTATTAAGCAACTTGAGGTTGACTTAACTGAATGCTACTTCAAGAAAGCTCTATATAATAAAGATATGTTATATATTATGGAAACAATCAAAACTTCCAAGTTAGTGGGTGGAAAAATTGTTGAAGACACCAGTGAAGCTGGATTTCCTGATATAGCCATTGACTTCACCAATGATAAACGTACGAAGTTTTATCTAGCATTGAAATCAAATAATCTCCAGTTAGCATATGATATGGCTGCAGAATTGGATAAAAAAGAATTGTGGTCGGAATTAGTTAACCTTGCAACAATGCAAGGGAACATGGAGATGGCTGAAATATGTTTAAAAAGTCAAGGTGATTTCGATAGATTATCCTTTTTGTATTTAATATGTGGATCAATATCAAAGTTGAAAGAATTGGAAAAAGCCGCATATCACCAAAATGACCTAAGAAGGTTATTCCAATATTCTATTTATGGTAACTCACCTACGACAAGGATTAATTCATTAAATAAATTGGGTTGCTACAGTTTAGCATATGCAGTAGCACGATCAAACGGAGACAGCGATGCTATGAGAGATAGTCAACATCTAGCCAATATTAGGAAAGATGCCATTATTTGGCCGGATAACAGAGATGTAACTGAATCCTTAATTAAGAAACCTCTCCAAGAAAATTTTGAAAAATGGCCATTACATCATTCGACTGAATAGATTCAAAGGAACACGCAAATAATAGATATTTCCCCCAAGTTAACATGATGAATATATCAAAATCTTAAACATCGTGTCATTTTACAAAACTGGGAAGTTTAACTATTTAGGAATCAGAGCACTCTATTTATCTATCTATATAATCACTTTCAAACTTATCTGTGTTTAGTTTTGGAAAAAGAAATGCTTTTATGATATTAAAAATTACATTTACACATGCTTGCATTAATTATACTTTATATTATTATTCATTAAAACATCAACATTAAATTCATTCTACCGAGCGAATACCCATCAAGTAGTCATTAACATCAGCACGCTTTGGTGTGACATTCTTCCTCGTTGGAGGTAAAGGCGGTGGAGGTCTCGACTTTCTTTTACCGAGGGATTCAATAGAAATGATACTGTCATTAGTTGAAACATTATATAACCCCTTCTCTCTTTCATTAGTGTTATTGACAAACGTCATTCCATTGATACTTATACTGGATGATCTACTTGTCATGCTAGGGTCACTATCACTTTGAGGTAAAGGTTGCAACCACTCAACTTCATTCAATATTCTAAATGCTAATTTTACAGTAATTTTCTGTTCATCGCTGATGTCATCACTAGTACAGAAACTATCATAACTGGAAAGGTACTGTAGTAGTTCTGTCAAATCATCCTTCCTATAGTGAGTCTTTGATAATTCTGTATTTTTGATAAGAGGGAGTAACACACGTAGAAAAGTATTTCTTAAACTTTCTTGATTTTCTGATATATTTTGTAATTCTCTCAATAAAACGTCGACAAATACATTTAAATCATTTAAATAAAAGAAATCCATTGAAATGTTATCCTTTGTAGTAGTAAGAACTAAATACAATATTTTACACATCATTATTTGCAACGATGAATCGGATGATCTATTAAATTTTAGTAATAATAACTCAATGAAAGATTTTGATACTGATTCATTCAGAACATATTTAAAGACTTTATTTTCAATCTTATAATCCTTAGCAAATACAATATATTGTTCATTTAACGCTAATAATACCTTAAATTCTGAATTACTAAATAAATCTGTTGTTGTGTCAGATCTCACAGAATGCATTAGAAAATGAACGAAAAAATCATCCACTATTTGAATATCGGTGATTGTACATTTACAATATTTAAACATTTGATACAACAAATCCATTAATACCGTCGATATTTGTTTCATTTCGTCAATAATTTTAACATCCAAATCTGTTAATTCTTGTGCTTTATCATCTTTATGACTTGGGTAACTATTTTCTAAACTATATTTCTCTAAATATGCAAATTGTGTGTAAAGAGTATTGTAAAATACAGCAAATCCTTGATATTCTATCATTACGTCTACTGAATTTAAATTTCGTTTAGCTTCAAATAATAGTATATAAGATATGAAAAATTTCATATTCATATCTAGAAGATCGATATTAAGTAATGATAACAATTTACTTAAACAAAATTTTATATTATCAGAAAATATGAGAGACTCCACTAGCGTCAATGCCATTCTATAAAGGTCTCTATCTGTATTAATATATTCCTTATAAGAATCTGTTGCAAACTTCAGATATTTTACTAAATTGGAATTAATGACTGCTGGTCTATCTGCATTATATTTTTCATGATCCAATTGAAGGATCTCATCCATACAATTCCAAAACTCTGCACTCTCCTCATTTGAATATTCGTTAACTTTAGGAGTAGCAGGATCTAAAATCATCCCTGATTAATTTAAAACGAATGTGTATTCAACTATTAGGGAAGTCTAGAAGAACAATGCACTATGCAAAAGAGAAAAAAAAAAGACAACTAAAAAATAAGGGGAAATGTATGTACAACCTTACAGGAAGCTATATTATATAACTAACTTGAAGGGTTTAATAATGAAACTTTGCACAAATGACTTTGATTGTTGTGAATAATCGGGAGTTCTGTTTATGTTAATAATTTCTTGTAGACGTCGAGAACCCTTTGATTGAGACTCTCTTCCCATATATTAAAATATTTGCTTATCGTGCGACGTCAGATTGCTACACTATTAATTAGTTTCCTGCGCAGAAAAATGAAAAGACACAGCCAAATTGGGAAGAATACTAATTTCTATTTATTAATCTATGAAAAGATACAGTCTATCTATATGGTAAACTTGAGAGAATAAAAGTAATAAGTCAATGAATAGAGCAATTGAGAGTGATGAACATAATATAACTTCAAAACTCGTGGTAAATTATAGAAATACGTTCAGATATCTTATCAATATTATTTTTTTTTTCGTTCATTGCCAAACTAAATGACAAGACTAATCCTCTCTTTTAGTGAATATATCTTATCAAATAAAGAGGAATGCATATATAAAATAATAAAAAAAAATTAGTCTATATATATATAAGTATATGTTCTTTATTCATTTAGCTTTTAAACCGTGCATAATTTCTTCCTTGGTTATCAGATGACCAATAGTTTCAATATTTTCAAGTAATTCATCAATATTTCTTGACCAATCGTTTAATAATTCACTGGATTCCTTTGGTCTTTCAAAATTAACAATTTTAGCGGGTCTGTTTACTTTGGCGTATATGATACCTTGATTAACAAGATTACTAATGTAAGTTTCAGTTTGTGATTCAGATAAATCCAATAATTCATTCAATCTAGCAAGAGTAATTCTAGAATAATATTCTGATATAACTCTTAAGTTATGTTCAATAACTCTCTTTTGTAATTCTTCCCAATGATCAGGATGTTCTTCAGTGAATACAACATCATCTTCACTTAAAACAGGTTCATATGTCTTTTTCACTATTGGCCATCTCATCAATTCTTGTGTAGTAAATAATTGAATTAAGGATTCCTGTGCTTCTAATTTTTTTAAATTATTATCATGTTGTATTTTATGAACTAAATCATTTTGCAAATTACCATATGGTGATAAAACCAAAAAATATATGATATGAGCTAATGCATATTTCCATTTAGATTCATCCTTTTTAACAGAATCAGTATTATAAACTTCTTGATAATATTGAGCGATTTCTAAATATTCTTTCTTATGGAGTCCAATTTTAATCAATAATTCATAATATGATAATTTCAAAGTTTCGTATTTTGGATTATTTAAAGTTTTCTTTAATATTTTTCTTGATAAAACAGTTGCTTGTGTAAAATCATTAGTTAATATACATAGTTCCATTTGTTCCAATATAAATTCAATCTTTTCAAACATATCCATTGAACCATAAGTTTCAACTTGTAATTCACATAAAATTTCACATGCTTCCTTTAATTTCTTTTGATCTACCTTTATTTGACACAATTCTTTTGTTACTCTAGCTCTCTCTACTTCAACAAATATTTTATTTTCAGTAACAGTTCTTATAGTTTCAATAGTCTTAATTCTAATATTTAATTCCATTTTAGTATCAGATTTCAAATATTCCATAATCTTTTGAACCATATATTGAATAGATAATTTCAATTGACCATGTTTCTTTGATAAAAGAGTCAATTGTTCATCTAATTCATCCCATTTCCCCTTAGTGGCTAATAAATCAACAATCTTTCCAAGAACTTCCTTCGAAGAAACCAAATCAGCTGCTTGTCTAACTTTCTTCTCCCATACAGAGAGTTGTTCTAATGCAGCAGAATAATCATTCTCACCAAGAGAATCAATTTTAGGAAACTCTTGCTTTAAAATTTCAGAATAATCCTTTTCTGCTTTAATTGGTGCGTCCCTCGACATGGTTAACTTTTATATGTATATTTGTATCTAGATCTTATATAAGCTAAAACAAATTATCAAACCAAAGAGTCTAAATACAATGTTCTTCCTTATATTTTCTTTTATAGTTGTTTCACTCTTTGTCTCTTAATTCAATTGAATATTTGCCACCCAACATCAAAGAAAAACATACAGACTGTGTGAAGTCAAATTCAAACAATTGATTTCATCGCAATTCCAGAAGCTCCCTCCTTTCGCTTTTTTTTTTCTTAACTTTCTTAGAAGCCCTATTATCATGCTGCACGGGAACCCTATTATAACGTTTTCTCTGCAATTTGAAGCCGAACTGAAAAATTTTAAAGTCATTCCTGTTGAGGTCGATGAGATGAGCATCTCATTTATTGAGATGATGATGATATTTGTGAATGAACTTTAGTTTTAAATAGTTGCAATGTTAATAAAAGTTATTTTTTATAGTTTTTTATTGTGATTTCATTTCAAGAACAAGAGAGTAAAAACCATAGCTTTAGTAATAATATATCTACCATGGCCGGTTCACAACTGAAGAAACTGAAAGCTACTTTAAAAGAGCATGGTTTAACTGGTCAAGCTAATATTAAAAAGAATAAGAAAAATACTAAGAGAAAGGCTAATGAATATGACCGTGAGGAGAAAGCTAGAGTGATCAACAAGATAAGAGAACAATTCAATCCTTTTGAAGTTAAGACTACAAGAGACAAAAGAAATGAAAGATCTAATAATGATAGTAATAATACTTCAAATAGAGTCGCTGTTGGTAAACCAGGTATCTCAAAACAAATTGGTGAAGATCAAAGAAAACAATCATATGAAGCAAGAAAATTAATTAAAAACAAACGTGGTGGGTTAGTTGATAGAAGATTTGGTGAAAGAGATAAAAATTTAACAGAGGAAGAAAAAATGTTAGAACGTTTCACTAGAGAAAGACAGAGCCAATCCAAAAAGAAACAAAATCTATATAATTTAGATGATGATGAAAATGTTTATGGAGATGATGATGATGATACAAATCCTTTTGATATTACATTGACTCATGGTGGTGTTGCATTAACTACCGATGATGGATTTTTGGATGAAGGTAATGATTTCGCATCTTCAAATAAGAGACCAGGATTATATGATGATACTACTGATGGTAATGCACTTGGTAATTCTGGGCCTGCTAGAAAGAAGACTAAAGCAGAAGTTATGAAGGAAGTTATAGCAAAATCTAAATATTACAAACAAGAGAGACAAAAGACTCAAGCTGCTTTAGAAGATAAAATTGATGATTTAGATGAGAATTTCGATGATATTATGTCAGCATTGATGCCTACTCAAACTAAACCAAAATCTATTCAACCAAAGAGTGACATCGATTTAGAGTATGATACTAAATTTAGAGAATTAAATTCTGATCAAAGAGCTGTACCCTCTGAAAGAACTAAAACAGAAGAAGAATTAAAGAATGAAGCAGAAGAGAAAAAGAAAAAATTAGAACAACAAAGATTGGATCGTATGCAAGGTATGATTGAAAATGAAGAAGGTGAGGAACGTGGTGTTGAAGATTTAGATGATGGGTTTTGGTCTAATGATGATGAAAATGAAGATATGGAAGGTGAATTAGCGAATTCAGATGATGATGTGAACTTTGATGGAGATCAAAATGATATCGATTCAGATGATAAAATAACAAAAAGAATTCAATCTTTAAATTGCCCAACAACACATGATGAGTTATTAAACGTATTAGAATATTATTCGTTTAAGGAACACCCAGTTGTCATTAAGAAAATAATCAAGTTATATCAACCTAAGCTTGCTGAAGGTAATAAAGAAAAACTTGGTAAACTAACAGGGATCTTGTTAAGACACATAATGTTTATTTCAAATCAAGATTACTCTTCTTTTATTGAAGATTTTGAAACTGTCACCAATTCATTGATGACTATCTTAAAGACATTATCCGAAAAATACAATCAAAGTCTTTCTGAAGAAGCTAGAAATATCTTGGTTGAAATCCAGGAAAAATTTAAACTACATCATTTTACTGGATTATCCAATAGTGATTTGGTATTTTTCATCATAACCGGTACAGTATTCTCAACTTCGGATATGTATCATTTGGTTGCAACACCAAGTGCTTTGCTTATTCATGAAATTTTGGAACAAATGAAATACAACACTATTGACAAGGTAGCTTATGGTGCTATTCTTGCACAAATATCTTTAAAATATCAAAGACTTTCAAAACGGTTTGTACCTGAATTATTATATTTCTTTGAGAAATCACTGTCAAGCTATTTGGATTTGCAGACAATGGAAATAAAAAATGATTTAATATTTTCCAAAGAGGATACACATATCCTAAAACTACATCTTGTGTCTCATAACAACGACACTAAAGATGGAAAATTCCAAAAGACATTGATACTAAATATCCTAAATTCTTTGGAAACTGCAGTTTCAACCATCTGGAAGGATCTTTCAGCATTCCCTGAAATTTGTACACCAATTAAAATTATTCTTCAAAACCTTCTAATAAGATTTCCAAGTCTAAACATAGCAAAACAATTGATCGAGAAAATTGATAGACTGATGAAGTTCAATGAACATGTTCCTCTTACAATGCAAAATCATAAGCCAATGGCTATCCCATCACATGCACCTAAGTTTGAAGAAAACTTCAACCCAGATAAGAAATCTTATGACCCAGATGTTAGAAGAAATGAGATTAATAAGATGAAGGCACAATTGAAGAAGGAACGTAAGTTTACTATGAAAGAGCTACGTAAGGATACAAGATTTGAAGCCAGACAAAGAATTGATGAAAAGAAGAGGGACGCGGAACAGTACCATGCCAAGATGGCTCATATTTACAATACTATAAGTACTGAAGAAGGTGCTGAAAAGAACAAATACGAAAGAGAAAGAAAATTACGTTCTGGTAAAAAATAGGGATGATTCACCATTTGCATTTAATAAACATTCATTCATACATAGATTTTTGTACTTTATTCAATATAAACAAAATATTAACCTCAATGGACTTAAACTATATATGCTATGCAAGAAAAGAGGCCAATTGCTCAAAAAGGTACACAAGTGTAGGATTCTCCTCAACTTGAATTCAGTTAGTTATGAAAAAAACATACAGCTAATACTAAGCTAATTCCTTCCTTGTAAAGAATGCATTTTAGTATATTTAAGTTTTTATTTAGCTAAATACTAGATATATTTATTTTTAATTTACAAGTTCCCGAATTTTGATTAATTGAGACATCATTAATGCAAACGCTCCCTATTGTGTAATTATCTTCCAATGTCCGATGTCTTATAATAGTCTTTTACCAATTTGAAAACACCTGTTGATTTATCTAAATCTATGTTATTACTTGTATCATCTGGATTTCCAGGTATTATGAAGGAATTAAGAGTTGAGTCGATCGCATCCGCATTATCTCTTATTACAGCAGATTTCCGAAGTTGTTGTGTCCTTAATGGATGCGTGTTTCTGCCGATGGTAAATAAATCTGGATTTTGACCTGGTTTAAATTGTTTCTTCCAGGAATAGTCATCATTCGAAATATTTTTTCTAATATTCTTTTCTGGTCTCTTGCTTGGGAGCTGGTACTTTCCAGTAATATTTTCCGCATTTTCGTAATCATCGATAAAGTACATGTAAGACTGCATCATTTTGTTTAGTGCTGGTGCATTGACTTCGTTTTCATCAGAAAGAGGATACATAGAATTCATGATATCACTTTTGCCTATTTTATTGCCGTTCAATTTACTAGGTTTTGTTTGGAAACTAATATTTTCTGAATCCTGCACTCCAAACATTGCATATTTACAAACATAACCTAAACCATCAATGTAGATAGACGAATCCCTAAAAAAATCCACTATTTTATCAGCTGACTGCGGTAAGGCAAACCAAAGGATAAAAGGTGTCAGTATCATACTTGTTAATTCGCGTAATAAAATCAGGATCCTCAAAGAATATAGGTTACAAAATTCTTGCTTCACATACTCCGTATGATATCTATCTTTCCACTCATCAGGGGTATAATGAGTAAATTGCGCCAATTCTTGTAACGTTTCCTCGGGATCAAATATATTGTATTCCTTTGATACAGCCCCATTTGAAACAGACCATATAGTACCAAGAATGGTAATATAAAAAATGACAGTTTTATCCTTAGTAATTTCAAAATTTAGAAAGTTCTCGGAATCAAATATAGTTAATAAAGCTAAGATTGCAGCAAAAGAACCAGAAACAAATGCTATGAACTTCATGATTATATTAGTTTTCTCTCTAGGGAATTGTTCAACATATTTATTGCTTAATTTTCTGCTCAAGCCCAACCTTTTCTTGAAGAGATGGTACAATTCATTATATTCTCTAAATTTCCATTCAGCCATTGGTGTATATTGACGAGCTCCTATAGATCCAGGGGTGTTCTTATACTCGTTAAAATACCGGAAGAAATAAAGTAAGACAAAGTAGGCTACTAGAAATGGAGAAAGCAATATGTTTAGGAATCCTGCTAGCATAAACCTCTTTTGTAATTCTTCTATCATATAATCTCTCTGTGAAGGTTTGAGAAAGCTTTGCTTGATGAAACCTGCATCATTGAAGGCAAAACCAATCACACATAGATTAATATTCCATTCCAATGTCTTTGTTAAAGCCCCTGAATCAAAGGGAAGATATGGCAAAGAAAAGTTGAGTACATTACCATTGAATAAAGCAATCAAATAATTTTCCTTCCTCATTATTCTGTTAGCGACCTCATGTGCATCAATTCTGTTTTTTGCCTTCACCTCTACAACATTGGCAGTTAAAGCATTTTGATCTTTAAGAAATACTAATTGTTTTATCACACTTTGCCAAGGAATGGTTTGTAGCTCATCGTCAGATATATCTAATAAATATGTATAGAAATTACGCATCTCCCTCAGTTTCTTGTAGTCAATATATAACTGGAAAACCTTTAGAACAACAAATCCGTAGAATATCCATAAAAGGAACTTGACAAAACCTGTAATACGTGTTTTGTAGCACTGTGCTACGATTACTTCTGTTAGTTTCTGTGAACCGGATAATTTATTGTAATCGATGCAGTAACCAAGGTATGTTGAAACCCACACCACAAATAGCAGAGTTAGCAAATTTAATATTTTTTGAAGAAATATGCAGGTGAATCCATTTTCTAAGTAGTAGTTATAAACATCCTGAAGAAAAACGTCTAAATTTTCAACATTTGCCCATTTCCAAAGAGCCGTTTCTGTGGGACTTAGATTATTTAACCTATAAAGGCTTTTCTTATTTAACATGGATATATTTGGAAATATTCTAGGCCTCTTAATGGTATTACGACTTTGTAGATCATTGTCATCTACTAAAAAACTTTTCATCATGTTATTATCTTTATTTTTTGATTTCTTCTGAAATATACCAGGTGGAGTTCTGTTTACCTTATCCGAGTTAGACGAAATCTTATAAGTAAAAGGAATACCTAAATGTTTTCCATTATTTGATGTATGCTTAACGTTCAAAGCATCAAAAGTATTTGACTCATTATTCTTTTTATCTTTTGAAATTGATATTCTTTTCTTAGACGATTCTTCTTTTGGCACATTGAATAACGGTGCATCGTCTTCTGCACTCTCGTTAATAAATGCTTCAGGATTATCAGAAACTTCCTCATCAGAAGATAATTGTCCTATCTTCCGTATTGATTCAACTTTCGAACTAACATTCATAGCATCATGCTTTGATACATATGACGAGGTTAAATTTACATCACTCATATTAATAGGATCAGCTACTGAAGAAGCTTCATACAATGCATTATCTTCATCCTGTGAACTTGACTCTTGATCAGATTCGGGAATCCTTTGTTCTTCGTCACTCATATGAGATCTTTCACTACTCGTGCTACCAAGTGGAACATCGCCATTCAAAGGATACATGTTCATTTCTTCATCTTGTATTGAATGTGTAACATCACCAGATTGTAGTCCGAATATTCTAGACAAGAAAGCGTTCTGCCCTGGGGTTTGTGTATTATGGTTTTCATTCTGGCTCATTATTTTATTGTCATAGAAGTAGTTTTCTTTTTTACGATGGATTTTACAGTATGTAATATTTTTGTACTGTATTTGATTGTGTTTGTGAACTTTATGTTAAAATATGTCAACTGTACTTCCAGAACTTAACTATATGTGTCTATATAGTCAAGATGCGGTCCCCTGAAGTTTCCTTCACTAATGGGGTCAAATTTAATCGCACATCGGGCGACTTTCACGATTTTGTTACGATGACAAATAAAATGACGAAAATAGGGAAGGGACTCATCGTACAAAGATAAAGAGCAAAATATACACAAGGTGAGACCAGTCTTTTCATCCGAAAACATACTGTCCTAGACGTTTTGTGATTGCAATATAGTACAATACTGTGAAATGGAAATATGTGAGTTATATTACGTATGGGTTTTATATAGATATACCTTTATTTTGTGAAGAAAATCGTGTAATTTTTTCAGGCATCAAAGGAAGGAGTTACCATGACCTTCCCTTCAACCCTTCCTAGTAACTCGACACCTGGAGCATCAGGGTCTTCATTTAATGCAATGACATCCTGTAGGAAAGTGGCTTCTGAAGCTTTGCTGGTCTCCATGATAGCATTACCTATTCTAATTGATATTTTACCTGATTTGTGAATTCTAATTGAACCAATATTACCTGTCAATTCTTCCTGTAAAACGTGCTCTTTCTTCTTTGTTGTCTTTTTAGTTTTCTTTTTTTGTTTTTTATCTACTTCTGTACTTTCTTCTTTTATCTTTTCGACTGTTGTAGTAGTTTCATTATTTGTAGATTCTATCTCCATGGTAACATCTGTATCTTCCTTCTTTGTTGTTACTTCATCAAATATAGGTAATTTATAAGGCATTTGAAATAACAAAAATCTATCAGATTTTTTATTAAGTTTATCCAATTTCTTCAATATACTAATATGGTCTTTTATTAACATAGCTTGTTCATGTTTAACTTCTTCTGCATCAATAGCATGAGAATCTGGATCAATATGCAAATTTTGTAATTCATTTTGTAATTCTGTTTCTTTATTTTTCAGAACATCATGTAGAGAAGTAGTTTCTTCTGATTTCAAGAGACCTGTTGCAGGAGTTGGTTCACGTGTAGTAGTCTCCGTTATTGATTCATCTATCTTTTGTTCTACTACTTCAACATCCTCATGTCTAATACGTAAAGGTCTTACAGGGAACAATTCTTCGATTCTTCTTCTTTGAACTGCTTCTTCCTCCATATCAAGATCTTCTTCTTCAGCATCACTATCATCTTGTTTAAAATTTGCGGTAGTGTATTCTCTACCCATATTAAATTTAGCTTGATTAATGTTACTTCCCGATTCATCATTTTCAATAATATTTAATTTTTCCTTCATATCAGAATCATAATCATCATCAGAATCACCAGTGTGATTCTCTATACTTTGTAAACCTTTTCTAACTAATGATTTGTCACCACCTTCAACTTTCACTATACCACGTCTCATATCATTTCTACCACTATCAACAAAATTACCAGCTGCCAATGGACCAGTTGAGATCACATGTGTATTATTTAAATATCTAGGGACTCTCTTCTTTTGATTCGTTGGCATTGGTTTCTTAGATTTCTTTTGATCAACTTTTGATTTCAAATCCTCATCCTTCTTAATTTTTAATGCCGATGCATCTCTTTCCTCTTTCGATCTTCTTGCAACAGCTTTTGGTTTAAACTTTAAACTGGCTTTCCCTCCAGCAGAGTCTCTCAATGATGGTAGACGTCCCGAACTCATTCTTATTCCTATGTTGTCTCTCTTTCTCTGTTTTCTACACTTGACCGGATCACTAACTTAATCTAAGTAAACTACTTCAAGATGTATATTATACTACCCTTTATAAATCAAATGAGATGAGTTGCGATTCTAACTCATCTCATTTGATTTATTGATCTTTTACAGTTCATAATAAGAAATCGTGAAAAAAATGAAAAAAAAAAAAAACAATTTCAAGATTGATTTCTCACACAGAAAATTTTTCGTTTGTTTCCGCTCCGATGAAAAAATTATTCACTGTTTAGCACTGAAATTTCTTAAACAAAAAACCAAAAAAATTGTAGATGAGAGGTCATTGAAAGCATAAAAGAGCTCATCTCATCTCATCTCATCTCGTTGCAAGTTAAGAAATAAGCAATAGGTCGATTCCATATAGCAGAACTTACAACAAGTTGATATATACTTATAGATATGTCATCCAGAGACGCTGACGAATACGGTTTAAATGAAGTCGATGACTTTGCTGCTAAGAGAGAACAAGTCCTTCTAGACAATTCCTCTATCAAGAGTAGAAGAGGACAAAATTCAAGTGATGATGAAGATGATGAAGAAGAAGAAGTTATGTCTATGACTGATGAGTCTAGTGAGGAAGATGAAGAAGAATTAGATGGTGAAAAGGCTTATAGACAAGTCTTTGGTAGAAAATTAGATATATCTGAACCTAATGAAGATGATGAAGCAACTGCAATGTTAGATAATGAAAATGCTTGGGGTACTACAAAGAATGAATATTATGGTGCAGACGAGATTGAAGATGATGAAGAAGCAAAAGAAATTGAAAAAGAAGCTCTTCGTCAACAAAAGAAACATCTTCAATCACTCAATATGGATGATTATTTGGATGAAGAATTGGATGAAGAATGGACAAAGGATGCTAAAGAATTCGATATCTCAGAATTTAAAGATTCTATAAAGCAGACAAATACTAATAATTTATCTACAAAGGATATAGCATCTATGGATTCTGAGACCAAAGCTGAGTATTTAAAGACAATGTTCCCTGAATATATTCCTCTTTCAAAAGAGTTGACACGGTTATCAGATATATTAAACGTTTTGAAGTTAGAACAAAATTCTGAATCAAAGAAATTAAAATTCCTTGCATTATCATCATATCTTGCTACCGTTACTTCATATTTCGGTGTACTATTACATGAATTGAAAACAAATGATGATTTCGTATCAATGAAAGACCATCCTGTCATGGAAGCTATTTTAACATCAAAGGAAGTCTGGAGACAAGCAGAGGAATTACCAGATGACGAAGATCTTTATGGAACGGAACAAATACAATCTGGAGATGAAATAATGGACGGAGATGATATTGAAGAATTAGATCATGACATGCTAAGTAATATTCCAATCGAACAAGATGATGTTGAAGAGGAAAATATTTCTGGTTCCAATGAAAATGTCAGCGACGAAGAAAGTGAAGATGAAGCAGATCTAGATGATTTTGAAGAATATGTTGTCCAATCGCGTATCTCCAAGGATAAACATAATTCAAATAAAACAAATGAGGAAAAAGCAGATGATTACTTAGAATCAGAAATGAATGAAGTAGATGCTCAAGAGAAAAAGAATCGTAGAAGAACATTACGTTTCTATACTTCTAAAATTGATCAACAAGCAAACAAAAAATCTGATAGATTGGGTGGTGATGAAGATATTCCATATAAAGAAAGATTATTTGAAAGACAACAAAGACTTATGGAAGAAGCTCGTAAACGTGGTTTACACGATAAGAATGGTGCTAGTCTGGACGATAATGATTACGACTCTCAGGAAGAAGCCATTGCTAAGTCTATTAATGACGAAAGCACAATTAATTATTACAAACAAATTCAAAAAGAAAGAGAACAAAGAAAGAGTGATCGTAAGAGCGCTCATAAAACTGCTGTGATAGCAGCTAGAGAAGGTAAATTAGCAGAAGCTATTGAAGCTGTTGGAGAAAACGGTAAGCGTGCCATTAATTATCAAATTCTTAAGAATAAAGGTCTTACACCAAAGAGAAAGAAGGATAACAGAAACTCTCGTGTTAAGAAGAGAAAGAAGTATGAACAAGCTAAAAAGAAACTTAAGTCTGTTCGTGCAGTGTACTCTGGTGGCCAATCAGGTGTCTATGAAGGTGAAAAGACTGGTATTAAGAAGAACTTGATAAGGTCGGTCAAATTCAAGAACTAGATATATTACATTTTATAGAGATAGCGATTGCAGGATGCAGATGTCTTTTCTATTTGCACCCCGAGACATCTTCTATATAAATCATATAAAAACAAAATAAAATATGCATGCTTACTACTATTGTAAGAGTCAAATCATTGAACCTGGAAAAGATCTCTTTGTACTTTATGTCCATTCAATATAGCTTTCAATTTTTTAAGTAAGTCGTATTCAGAGGTAGTGAACTCCAAATCTAAATCCCAGGCAAGGAATTCTTTAATGATTTGTTGATCTCTCTCAAAGGCCTCAATTTCCTCATTCATTAATGCGCTGCAGTACTGAGTTATATTTTCACCATTTTTCATTATTCTACTAAGTTCAGATGCCCTCTTAATAATTGTTTCTTTCATCCCGCAGACCTTTGCACAGAGTATTCCAAGTGAGTCCGTTGATAGCCCAGGAGCTATTGTATACAAAAAAATGTTGACACTATTTTGTTGATCGAAAGAGTAGTCTTGATCAATTTTTATTTTCGTCTCGTTGCTAATAAAGACTTCAGTTTGCAAAAATTGAACACCAGGTATATCTGTTGAAAGTACATCCTTCTGAAACAATTCTGAAAAGTGGGTACAAGCTATTACTCTTGGGCATGTACTACTTTCAGAAAAATATTTAATAATTGATCCAAACAGAGCAGGTCCATCTATGGAATCTGTCCCTTTCCCAAATTCATCAACAAGTAATAATGATTTCTCTGTACAAAGTGACATGCATGAACTCATTTGCATTGTGTCATTTTCAAAAGAACTTCTATTAACCAATAAACTTTCTTTGGAATGAATTCTTGTAAATATTCTATCCGTAATACCTATTTCTGTATGATTAGCGGGAACAAAACTACCAATATGTGCCAAATATACTATAAGTCCTATTTGTGTTAAAAATACGGTCTTTCCAGATCCATTTGCACCACTCAATAATACGATTCTTTGATTCTCATTATCTTGCCAACAGGTATTTTTAAAATTTCCACCAATTAGTTCTAGAGAATTTGGAATATATGATTCAACAATTGACTCATAAAGTGGGTGCCTACCTTCTGTGATATTTATGCAACAGTTGTCTTCTGTAAGGATTGGCTCTGTATAAGAAAATAATTGGGCGGTTGTTGCAAAAGAAGAAAGAATATCTAATTCTGCAATCTTTCTATGAAAATAAAGTACTTCATTTTCGTAAGTTAAAATATATTCCTGAAGTTCATGAATAATTTCAACTTCTAGATCTAAAATAAATGAATAGATATCTCCATATGATTCATCCAACTCTTTTGTAAAGGGTGTCGTAAAATAAAGAGTTGTAGAGGTGTCAAACGCTGAGTTCCATTTAAACCGACTTGATAATATCTCTTGGAAAGGGAATACCTTGGGTAGAGCAGCTAAATAGCCCATCTGTGGAATATATATTATGTTTAAGAATCTTTCAGACACGTTATTTTTTTTGTGACATAAACCAGATAAATATTTTTTTATATTTTGCTCTTCTTCGGTTGCTTTGTCTTCTAATATTAATTCGATATCACGAAATTCCAGGTGATACTTATCAAGGTTGTCATCAAGACCTTGAATTAACACCACATTTTTTGTTTCTGACGTTTCCTCTATATTGATTATAGATTCAATTTTTGTCTTCATATTCCGAATATCTTTAATGTTAATAGTCTTCAACATTTGAGTTATAACATTCGATGACTCAATATTTTGTAAAGGAAAGGAAGAGAGAAGATAGAAAATCTCAATTCCTTTGGATAAAAAATCATGTAAATATAACCAAGTCCTGTAAGAAGTGTTGCCATCTCTCAATGAATTGAATACACTATACATATTGTGACTTTTGTTCAATTTTGTTTTTAAATCATCAAATAATATTGAGTTAGTAGGTTGTAGAAATAATTTTACAATGTCTGATCTTGCTTTTATATCATTTATATCTGTTAAGGGGAAAAGTAACCAATTTTTTAACAAACCTTTTGCCAAAGTTGAACTTGTCCTATCAAAAAGTTGGAAAATACTAAAGTTACCATTTTCAATCATTTTATCCTGGCCATATTTCGTTGGAGGTAAAATATTTAGGGCTGAAATTGTGTCTGAATCCAATAGCATTCGATCACTTAAAGAGAGAGCATCTATATATTGAATTATTTTTTTTTGGGTTAAGATCTGTAAATTTATCCAATTGCCAGTTGAATGAAAACTTTCTTCATCATTAGAATTCTTACATAAATAATTCAGTATAGCGGTTACTGTTGATATAGTTACATGTAAAGTTTCATCACAATTTTGTAGTAACTTTACAAGAGTGCCACCTTCTGTATTTAAATTCAAACCTCCAAAATTTAACTTTTCCCTGCTATTAAATGCTTCACTAGGCTCCAATTGTAGAATACAATTTGTTTTCTGGCATTGTCTTTCAATAAACACCAGACTATCAGGATTCGTCCTACTTGAGACAATGCAGACGGTAGGTCTATGTTGAATAAAAAGTAATTCAACAAGATTATTTATTTCATCAACGTATCTATAACTTGATATTTTCCCATTAACTTGCTCCTTATAATTAGTTGAAATGGAAAGTTGATAGTCATGATCCAGTACTTTCAATATTTTATTATAACAATCCAAAATAGAACAACCAAGTTTCTTTCCTTTAATATCAAGGGCAAATAGTACCCCGTCATCGAAACTTTCCTCTCTTGTCTGAGTATGAACAATATCAGAGTATGTAGTTCCAAAATGTGTAGTATCCATCAGATTTGTCTATTTATATTTATACTTATTGCTAGAAGGAATATAATTTATCAACTATTTGTTAATAAATTAACCGCCGAAGGGCCCTTATTTATTTATTATTATTATTTTTTCCATATCTTTGGTTAACAATACTGACCTGAAGAAAAAAATAAAAAAATGATAATTGTCATAAAAATTTGGGATGTATATGTATATTTTTAATATATAAGTACAGTTTACTATTATACAATTTTAATACAATAGTAGTATAATGCAATGGACTAATTGAAAATAGAAATAAAAAAAAACACATCGTAAGAATGCTGTGTGACTAAAGGAAAATGAATTTAAGAGGACATGTAAAATGACTAGTGCCCTTGGATTAATGATAATGATATGTGTAATGTGATGAAAAAAGTGCAGTAATATGTGATCTTGAAAAAAAACAAAATATATTCATTTTCTTTCGTCAAGGAAAATAATTTGGATCACAATCGATCACTGTCACTTTCACTATTGTTGTCATCATTATATTCATTAGATGTATCATGTTGTACTTTTTTTTCTGCAGATCCTATCCACCTGGCTACTAATTGTGCAGAATTGTGTTGACGAGAATTAGAATATTTTTTCAAAATAGCTTTATGACAATGTGATGCATCTCTACAATTTTCTAAAATTATTGTAGCTAATGGAAGAACTTGTTCTTGTGTGTAACCTGCATAAAAAGTATGTTTCAATGACCACGAGTTATAACCTAATATAACTTTGCTTAAGAAATATGCAGCTGCAGCTAACCAACTTGGAGGAATAGATATTAAACGAGGATCCATAATTGTTGATTCTAATAAATATTTTGCTAATGTTCTTATTTCATATTCATAATCATCTGCTTTACTAATTCTTCGTAGAAATGACATCGGGCCAGGCCAACCAATTTCAAATTCCAATGAATCAATAATAAATCTTTCTGCCTCAATAATTTCTTCTTTTGTATTTGCATCATTTAACATATATAAAATATCTTTTAATGATGGACAATTTATTTCTTCATATTTTGCTGCAATAAATAAAGCTGCTGCACCAACCAATTGAAATTTATTTAACATGACACTTTTCTTAGATAAAAATCTATCAATAAGATTAACAGTTAAATATAATGTTTCAGGTAATAATTGAAATCTATTATGAACTTCAACTATCCAATCTAATAAAATTCTTCTATATGACCATCTTAATTCTTTTTGATAATGTATATAATTTGGATTTGGTCTATATTTCATTTCTAATTTTCTCAAATAATCAAATATACTATCAGTTAATTCTGCAACCATCACCACATCATATGTATCTTCATCCATTAAATCAAGAGTATCACGATAATACGTATTATGAGCTTCATCTAATATTAGGTTAATTTCATCATCAAAATTTAATTCTAGTGGTTTTATCATATGATCATTATTATCATCTGGTTCAATAGCAGAATATTCATTTGTCAATTGTTCATTTTCAACAATATCATCATCATCATCATCATCTTCAATTGTATCACCAATATCATTATATTGTGTTGAAAGAGGATTAAAACCTTGATCTGATCCATTTTCATTAGTTTCTATTATTACTGGAGATGTACTATTTTTCATTTCTTTTAAATTATTGTTATATTTTGACTGCTCTTTCGAACTATTACTACTCCAAACATCAACAGAATTTGTAGTCGACGAAGAAGAGTGTGATAAACCTCCATCTGATTTTAATGTTGAATTTGAAGGGACACTATTTAATTTATTGTTTACTTGTGATGTTACATCACTTAATACTGATCGATGTTGATGAAATGGAGCTGAATTCTGTAATTGGTTATTAATTAAAGTATTCTTAACAGACACATTAGTAGAATTATTCGCATTTAACCCTTTTTGTATATGTTGATAACCATAAGGAATTATATTTTCTTTATCAATAGTAGTTCCATCTGTTGGAAATTGTTCAAATTTCTCAGTAAATACCGATTGATTATTCCCGTTACTGGCTAACGGTTGTTTGGACTGGTACATAATCTTACTTTAATACTTTTGAAAATGCAACTAAAAAAACAAAATATACCTGATTGAATATTATTCTCTTTTTATAAATGTTTCTACTTGGATCACTAATTTTTGTTTTCTTAACTCTCTTCCAAAAAAAACAACAGCCAAATATATATACGTCAAAGTTAATAAGTTCCTCACTTGTAATAACAAACAGTTTCTCGAGTATTTGAAGGTAATCACTTTACAACTCTCCAATTCTTTATATAAACGTTATTTAAAAGATTGTAAAACGTTTTAAATCTAGTCTAATTTTCTATTGATATTAAAACCTTTGTTTGTACCATCCATCTCTTTGTTTACAATAACAAATTTTTGTATTTTTCTTTTTTTGGGGCTTTCTCCTCCCCCCCCCAAACAACAACAACAACAACAACAAAGGAACGAGGCGAAGAAATCAACGCGGAGAAGTTTAATAAGAAATATAAATAAATGAAAAATGACGGAAAAACTCGACAAAGCGATGGTGATCTCTCACTCCATTATTTTAGTTTTACTATATGGGGAAATTGACAGCGGGAAGAAGTCTAACTTATTAGATATATTGACCTCATGTTGAAACACTTATCAACTAAAACCGAGCTGAGTTGAGATTGAATCCCTTTATTGAGTTTTTATATTAGTATTTATCCATCTATTTATATTATATTATTAAGGGTTACAGTAATATTTACACTTCTTCCTCCTTTTTGATGGCAGGTTCGGAGAACAGAAAGACTTTACCACTGGAGTTACCTCCGACTATGGTATCACAAGTTGGGTGCCAACTAATGACTGCTGGAACAGTAGGCGTGGCCATATGAGCTAACTGTTGACCCTCACTTGTATATATATCAATGGCTCTACTCATATTTGCAATAGCGAAAATGTTCTTGTTTGCTTTAAATCTTGCTTTCAAAATACTTGTCCATCTACCTGTTTGACAATTATGTTTCATTGTTAATTTTGGTTGTAAATCTTCAGTTAAAGATTCCTCTTTAACATCAAATAATCTAATTGTATCATCGTAACCGTTGCATACTAAAGTTTCATCACTTGGAGAATATGAAACACCAGAAACACTTAATCTAGAATCATATGTAGAGATAATATTATGACTTGGATAATCCTCATATTGGGACCAATCAGGTTTATCAACTAATTTTCTTATATCCCACAATTTCATAGTTCTATCTAATGAACCTGTAGCAATCTGATTGGTATTCTTTGGATTAATAGCCATAGAACCAATTTTTTTATCAGCTAATCTTCTAAGTTTTAATGATTTATTTTTCCAATCTTCTCTCATATCACATAAAGCAAATTCACCTGATAAGGTAGTTAAATATAATACATTTGGATCAGTATAACTAAATTGACAATCACTGACTCCCAATAAATCATCATATGGATCTTTAATTTGTAATAATTCATCACTCTTTTGATTATTTAAATCAAGTGATCTAATAAATCCATCATAAGATGCAAGAATTAATTTTTCCATTTTAGTTGGGAAACAATCAATTCTACTAACATTTTTACTAAATAATTGAAAACGGAATATTTCTTCATCTTCTTCAGGCTCTAATTCTTTATTAACATCTTTATTCCAAAGGCCAACATTTCCTGATATATCACCTGCAATCATAACAAATTTTTCCTTTGAAGGATGAATGAAAAGACTAGAAATTCTTTCATAAATAACTTTATCTTGCCACATTTCCATTTTATCAAATATTTTAACTTCTTCCTTAACATCAGATGTCTGTGTTTGAAAGTTACGTAATTCATTAAAGAAATCACCACTAGAGACTTTCAAGTTTGACATTTTACTCCTTTGTTCTTCATCTTTAACTATGTCAGAAAGTTTAAGATCACCAAAAATTTTGACATCTTCTACTTCAGGTTTAACACTAACATTATCTAACGAAGTCGGTAATTCTGGTGAAGGTTCAGCAGTTTGACCTTGTAATCTACGTGATCTTCTTGTTGGTAGTCGTTCAGGCTTTAATTCTTCAAGCTTCCTTCTCTTAACACTCTTAGCCTTTGGACCATTACTCTTTCTTTCATGAACTTTAACTTCTTTTGGCTTGATAGAATTTGATAATTTTGATAAGTTCAATTTCTGTAAAAGTTCATTATTTCTCTTTATATTTTCCAATCTTTTTTTTTGAAAATTCGTTAATTTATTATCACCAACACCACTCATTATAATAAGTTCTATCTCTATTTGAAAAAACAAAAAATAATAATTATAAAATCACGTAATCTTAATACAATATAGACCTTTTGAGAGTATCAAAAAAACCACTTACCTTATTAATCGCAATTATGAGTAATATTGCTAATGTCTTTAATCCTCAACAGGAATCAAAACCAATCGAAGATTGTTTGAGTTGTGATATTTTCAATTCAATTTTTCTTCTTGGTACAGGTGGCTATTTACTAAGTGGTAAAGCGATCATCAAGGATAAAAAGATGTCGCTGAAGAATTTTAATGAAAAGAATCCAGTTTGGTGGAGGAATAGTATAAGAGGTTTTGGTGGGTTTCTCGTTGCTTATGGTATATACAGAAGTTTTGACACATATGATGTGTGGAAAACCTCCCAAGAAAAGAAATTAACTAATTAGGACATGATTATATGTTGGATGTTTAGAATAAAACTTATCATTGTTTTCTGTAAATAACGTGCACATACGAACATAATTACATATTATCACAATCATTCACTGTTCATAAATTGAATATTATTATCTTATTTTTTTTTAAATAGTCTATTATTTAGTATTATAAAAATACACATTATTCGATGAAAGACATATGTGATCCCATCAATACACAATTAGCAAAATAATTCTTAATGAAAGAAAGACCAAAAATAACACGCTATCACAAATAATATTTTTCTTTTTAAGATACTTGTTGTAATTTCAATTTTTCAAGTTTTGCCCTTTCTACTATATCACGTCGTATCTGTTTATCCATTTTAACTTTATATTTAATTTTTCTACACCATCTTTTAAATTCAACATCATATTTTTCATTTAATTCCCCATCTTTATTATTGTTGAAATGGGTAATAAAATCATGTTGAAGTAATTCACTAATTGAACCTCTATCTTTAGCCTCTTTTACACAACATCTATCAACGAAATTTTTTAAATTCTCTGGGAATGTTTCCTCATTTGGTAATATAGGTGCAGGTTCATTGACAATCCGTTGTAATAAATCTAATATCCCACGGGGTGTATCATTATGCCCTCCCAAAGGAAAATCACCTGTTATCAATTCAATGACCATTAAACCTAATGACCATACATCACCTTTCACCGAATAACCATTCCCTTGAATTCTCTCTGGTGACATATACGTTGAGGTACCGACAAAAGTATCTGCCACAGAATTAATTAATTTTTTTGATACACCAAAATCACAAATTTTGACAGAACCTTTACCATTCACAAGGACATTAGAGGGTTTAATATCTCTATGAATAATTTTGTAATATGTATAAAGATAATTTAAACCTGAGAGTACAGCAAATGAAATCTTTGATAATACAACTGGCATATTAAACCATGTTGTACGTGGTTTAAATAAAGGATTTTGTTGTTGATCTCTCTTAACAAAATTTTTAAATACACGTAAAATTTTATCTAGTGAACCACAATCCATATATTCCATTAATATAATAATATCATAATTGACAGATTGTTTTAAATATGCACCATAAAAAGTAATAATATTTGGATGAGGTTGAATATTTTTCATAATTTGTAATTCACTTAATAATTGTTTATTAATAATATCATTATTTTTTTCAATTGGTATTACTTTTTTTGATATTATCGTTGATGTTGGCACATGTAAAACTTTCAATACAGTACCTGAATTACCAGAACCAATTTTTCCTAATTGAACTAAGTCTTGTAATTGATATTGACTTGCTTTTCTATGTTTTGGAACCGGTGTTCTTGAAAGATGAGGCATTGATGACATTGTTCTCAAAGGTGTACTATCATCCTCACCCCTAATATCCTCACTATTACCATCACCATTATCATTTGTATTATCATTATCACTACCATTAACAATATTCTTATTATCACGAGACAGGGAACCTTGTGGAGATTTACTATCATTACCTCTAAGCTTTTGTTGTTGATGATGATGATGATGATGTTGTGATCTTGCGATAATATGAGATATTAAAGAAGATGAATTTTTGTCATTATTAGCAGGCAAAGTTAAAGTAGTAGATTGTATACTTGATTGATTATTAATGTTATTTATTAATGAAGAAGATCCACCATTATCTTGTTGTTGTTGTTGTTGTTGTTGTTCTAAAGTATCATTAATTATTGGATTTTGTTGAATAATAACTTTATGTTCATTATTATTATTATTACTATTTGTGCTCATATGAATATTACCACCTCTAAAATTATTATTTGAATTTAATGTTAATTTTTTTTTAATACCTCTTTTAGCATATAATCCACCATTATTCATATTAAATTTTAAATTATTTGAAATTGATGGTACAGTATTATTATCATTCTTCTCTGGTGATTGAATATTTGATTTAGTTATTGGTTTTGAATTTGGTTCATCTAGTGTCAAATGTTTTAAATTCTTTCTAACTAAACTAGTTCCATAAAATTTAGATGTTTCAATATCCTTATCTGACGTCATCGCCATCATTAATATTATCAAATTGATGACGAAAATGGTTGACCTAATTTATCAATTTGTATTTTTCTACCTTTGTAAGGTGTGAGAGCTCAAAAAACACTAGCTTCTTCTTAAACATATACAAATTTATAGTTGCACCGTTTCCCTATTCAAGATTAGTTAATATCAGATCTGAAACAATTTATTCATTATAACCTCTAGGAATCTCAAAAAATGGTAAAAGTTACCCTCATATTACTAAAAACCTAAAATTCTTTGCAAAATTGAAAAAACCGTTCCATTCCACACAAAAAAAAATAGAAAAATACAAATTGAATTCTCTGCTTTGTTCTCTCGAAGCTGCAAACATTTTTTATTTTTATTATGCAGCTTTGGTAAAATTTGTTGTCCGGGTCGTGCGATAATTTGTGTGTGTGGTATATATTCCATTTTTGAGTGGACGGCGACGGCGGTGACTTGCAGAAAATTTTTATTTTCAATTTTCAGAATTTTGGTTAATAACAAACACTCTTTTTTTTTTTTCAACGTGGAGAGAGAGAGAGGCCAAAGAATTAGCAAACTTCACAACTTATTTTTATTTATTTATTTATTTTATAACACACCTTTTTGAAAGGATTAGGGAAGTTTATACACTTTTAAATATTTAATTTGCTGTATACTATAGTTATATTCTTTAAATACAATCAATAACTTCAGAAACATACAATACTAATTATAACTGTTTTTGTCTTCTAAAGAAAAAAAAAAGGATTAAAAGATATATACATACAAAATTTTATTTTTTTCTTTTATCTTCTCTTTCTTCTAACGAATATAAAACAAGGAAATTCCTATAATAATTTTTTTTATACATTAAAGAGGATACTTAAATAAGTTTCCTATTTGAATTTATTATATCCTTTAGTTTAAAAATTGATATTTAGATTCATTACCCTTTTTTTTTTACTATTATTATAAGAGTTTAAATTACTATCATTTCGAAATTTCTCTTCTTTTCAATATTGCCAAAAGAAAGAGTAAATTGTCCTTTTGATTTAATAATCATATTGTATTAGTAAATAATATTTTGGATATTTTTTTTTTGTAACAACGATGACTTCAACTAATATGGACAACGAAGATTGGAAATCTAAGTTAAATATTCCACAAAGGGATACTAGACCACAAACTGAAGATGTTCTTGGTACTAAAGGTAATACTTTTGAAGATTTTGGTTTAAAGAGAGAACTTTTAATGGGTATCTTTGAAGCAGGTTTTGAAAAACCTTCACCAATTCAAGAAGAATCAATTCCTGTTGCAATTACTGGTAGAGATATTTTAGCAAGAGCTAAAAATGGTACAGGTAAAACTGCAGCTTTTGTTATTCCAACTCTAGAACAAATTAAACCAAAAGTTAATAAAATTCAAGCTTTAATTATGGTACCAACAAGAGAATTAGCTTTACAAACTTCACAAGTTGTAAGAACTTTAGGTAAACATTGTAATATATCATGTATGGTAACAACAGGTGGTACAAATTTAAGGGATGATATTTTAAGATTAAATGATATTGTTCATGTTATTGTTGGTACACCAGGTAGAATATTAGATCTAGCATCAAGAAAAATTGCAGATTTATCAAATTGTTCTTTATTTGTTATGGATGAAGCTGATAAAATGCTTTCACGTGATTTTAAAACAATTATTGAACAAATTTTAATCTTTTTACCAAAAAATCATCAATCTTTATTATTTTCTGCTACTTTCCCATTATCTGTTAAAGAATTTATGGTTAAACATTTAAATAAACCATATGAAATTAATTTAATGGAAGAATTAACTTTAAAAGGTATTACTCAATATTATGCATTTGTTGAAGAAAGACAAAAATTACACTGTTTAAATACATTATTTTCAAAGTTACAAATTAACCAAGCAATTATTTTTTGTAACTCAACAAATAGAGTTGAATTATTAGCTAAAAAAATTACTGATTTAGGTTATTCATGTTATTATTCACATGCAAGAATGAAACAACAAGAAAGAAATAAAGTCTTCCATGAATTTCGTCAAGGTAAAGTTAGAACTTTAGTTTGTTCAGATTTATTAACAAGAGGTATTGATATTCAAGCTGTTAATGTTGTTATTAATTTTGATTTCCCAAAGACTGCAGAAACTTATTTACATAGAATTGGTAGATCGGGTAGATTTGGTCATTTAGGTTTAGCAATTAATTTAATTAATTGGAATGATAGATTCAATTTATATAAAATTGAACAAGAATTAGGAACAGAAATTGCTGCAATTCCAGCTACTATTGATAAATCTTTATATGTAGCAGAAAATAATGATAATGTTCCAATTCCTGTACCAATAGAACAACAAAGTTTCCATAATAATAACAACAACAATAACAATATAGTTATTCCACCTCAGCAACAACAATTTGCACTATTTAACAATAATCAGTTACCACCACAACAGTATCCACAACAACAACAACAGCCACAACAACAACAACAACAGCATCATCAACAGCCACAACAACAACACCAACAACAGGGTATACCTCCACAACAATTCCAACCACAATTCCATGCACAACAGTACCCACCTCAGATGCAAATGCAGAATCAAGGTAATTATCCCCCAGGTGTAGGTCCTCAATATTAGGTTTTCTACAAAGA